>JADLZN010007680.1:0-42739 GCA_018155175.1 Sinocyclocheilus anophthalmus | reverse complement strand
GCTGTGTGTGTGAGTGTGTGTGTCTAAACGAATTGAAAGATATTTAAAAAAATGTTTTAGTGTTTGTTTGTTTTTGTCAATAATGAAAGTCGGTGTGGTTTTATTTTGAGAAATGTTTTAGTGTTTTGTTTTGTATTTAGTTAGAAGATATCTTGAGAAATATTTCAGTGTTTTTGTTCTGTTTTTTTTATTTTATTTTGTTTGATTTAGTTTTGTCTTTTATTTTGTTAGTAAATATTTCATTGTTTTGTAAATTCAATGAATTCATTTACATTTTTTTTTAATTAGGGGTTTTGTTAGTTTGTTTTGTATTTTGTACGAAGATATGTTTCAATATTATTATTATATGAATCACTGATTTTAAGAGATCAGATGATAAAATGGGGGGGGTCCCATGTTTGACCTAAATCAATAAGCAACAACTGCAATATGCTAAAAAAATACTCTGGAGACCTTAGCAACCACATAGTAAGCCATAGCAACCACCCACTGCACCTTACAGTGGAATCAGTTGGGGGAATTGCATAATATTATTATAATTTAATTCATATAAAAGAATCAGCATCAGCCCTTATATATTTTATCCTGACAACAACTCCCTTAAAAAGACTCGTGTTTCCAATCAGTTGTTCCCCCAAAAGCTCCTGGTTCTCATTTCTGTGTTTTGCTAATGAAGAGGAAACAGATTGTGGCTGGTGTGAATCGTCTGCTATCGTAATGAGAGAGGCATCAGAATTCAGCTCCAGTGGGGCCTGATTTTTGCATATATACAGCCCATCTGATACACCCTCATGTCTGCTGCTGGCTCTGCTGTGAGCACATCCTCCTTTCATTTGGGTGTGATGCTACAGGATTTCTCACACTGAGTCTCAGTACAATATCAGTAAGCACTGCCTCTGTTTTTTTTATCCTATTTTCTGCTCCAACAACAGGATATGAGCATCGGTTCAGCTACTGCAATACTTCTCTAATAAACACTTTTTGATACACATTACATTCTCCCTTAAATTAAATAAGCACTTAGCAATAAATTTGATCCAAATGGCACTCTGAGGTGACCTTTTAGCTTTCGAGATTGTGTGTCTGCAGTGCTGTTTGTGTCATGACCTTGGAGGCTTTAATGGTAGAGAGTGCCGCTGAAAGACAGACCGCGGCGAGTAAAACTGAACAGCGACTAATGACCCTGTTTGGCTTTAAGAACTCCTGTTTGACTCCAGGCCTGTAATCACAGTGCCCTGCCATTTGATCTATCTTCAGAGAGAAGATGGAAGGTCAGCCTTCCACTGTAATTGCAACGATTTCTCTTGCCTGTAAGAATATTTCATAGAAGCTTTGCACTGCTGGTGGTCAGTAAATGACCTGGGGTCTCATTTATAAAACTCTCCACAGGCTCCATCCTAGGCTCAAAAGCTAGATTTTGCATACGCACAAAAGTTTTCAGATTTATAAAACCATGCGTACGCCAGAACCTGCGCAAAAATCCCTTTATAAATCCCAGTCAGGGGAAGATTGTGCATACGTGCATCTCCATCCCGTCTCCTCCCCGAAATCACCATATATGGAGCTTACAACGCCTAGTTTTACTATGCATAACCTCATCTGCATATCATTTCCATGCATATTCCCATCCACGTGACACCATATTTAACACCGTCAAAGGTACAATACATTAAGAAATATGAGATACGGTCTATAAATGCCATTTGTGCCATACACATTAATTTTTATTGCTAAAAAATCATCCGGTATCCTTGTTATGTTTTAGAATAAATATATCAAAATATCCATAAAAAACTGTTTAAAATAGTTCTCAGAAAAATAATTTAGAATAGAGTTGATCTCATTCATTTCCACTGGCCCAATAATATTTCAATTGTTTGAAAAAAATTCAATTAAATTAAATTAATGCGGTTTTGCTGATAAGGTGAACATCTTTTAGCTAGTTTTAGTGGGAAAATATAGGCCTATATTTATTGCAGTGTAAATACAATTATCTGACTCTGCGCGCCATTGACAAATTATTTTAAAAAGGAAACGTGCAAATCTTACCGTTTTCTTCAAGTTGTAATAGGCTAAATTCATATAATTTTGGTTTAACTTCTGCGTATATGACTTTATGTGATTTCGGTGCTTATCTCCATTAATGAGAGTGGAATATTTCATGTAAATGTATATATCGACATGAAAACAGAGCTTAAAATAAAAAATCGCTGGTAACTTCCATTAACTTTTCTCTCTTCTCACGGAAAAAAGGTCTGTCGGACTGGGTTAGCGTTTGCGTGCAGTTGCGCAAATTTTCCCGTCAAGTTTGTTTTTTATAAATTCCACCTTTTGCGTAGGAAGTGGCGTAGGCCTTTTTTTGTTTTTGTGCGTATGCACTGGTTATAAATGAGGCCCCTGGGCATTACATTTATGAGTTTGTAAACATTAATGACGTAGGGCTGTCTTGGTATGAGATTTCGCAAGCAGCATGGTTTTATGTTACGCTCTGGCCTGACAGGGCATCATCACACTTATGGTGAGGGGCGTAACTTTTCCGTCACACGCTTGAGGTATTCAGCCTGTCACAACGCACTGGATAGCTGGCCAGTGCACACATCAGAGCACACCTCGCTTTTCAGAGATGAGCTTTGTAAAAATCGACGCATTTCAGAAAGGCGGGCATAGAGGAGCAACAATAATGTACAGTATGTAGAAAAAAATGTTTTTTGAACCTTAAACCACAAACACATTTCATTACACCAAATATACAAAATAATGTTCTTTTTAGTAACATCATGTGACCCCTTTAAGTTTTGGTTTTAGGGAGGAACGAATGTGCACCGCTGTGAAGGGAAAGATGTTGTGCTAGAAGAAACATGGCTAGTTTTTAATAGTTTTACCTCATATCTTCTTTTTTATGATCCTTGGAAGCCAAAATCAAAATCAACAGTAAAATGAGCTTAATATCACAGCCACATGCCTAAAGTGTAAGCAGCGGTTTGAATGTTTAGTTCTCAGTCATCACAGTTAAACAGGGCTTTGATGTTGTGTGCTCTGTAGCTCCTCTCTGTGTGAGCAAGATCTCTCTTCTGAATTGCGAATAGCGAAAATCTATCATAGACAAATGTCCTAATATTATTGCACATAAAAAAACAGCTGGCGACTCTGGTGAAATAGAATTTGCAAGATAATGTCTATATAGCAATAATAAATATATGTGTATTTTCTTAATCTCTCCAGTACCGACAGCAGAACCGTTAACATCAGAGCTTATCGATACACCGGTCTTTCATAATTTAGCCCCAGGGCCATTTTAATACCGGGTGTTGGCACCATCCTAATCTCATGGTTAACGGATAGCTGAAGAGCCAATTCAAACAACCTCCAGCTCATGCATCTTTCTTACTCACAAGGTCGATCCTGCACCTTCAGACCTGAATTGCCCCTTTCAACCCTACCTTTACCTGCCTCATAATGAGAAGTCGATCTATGTCTCAAATCTGTTTGATGTCTCAGCACGGATAGTGGAACCTGCGGACAAGACAACCTATTTCATGAACACCGCCCAAGGCAACTCAACCACCAGACGTATCGCTTTCAAGCTTTTCCAAAAAAAGTCTGGTTTCCGTGTTCTTTAGTTCTGAAGACCTCTACGTCAACTACTGGCATCTTATAACTTTTAAACTTAGAACAATCCTGAATAAAACGCCATCATCCCAAGCCTATGCTGGTGTCCCCACCAGGCTTGACCTGAAAGAGCATTCTGGTGAAGTTCTATAACAAATAAGGCACATTGAACACAAGATTCCAATCGATTCCAGAGAAAATTGTGATACATTCAGAAGATCTCAGAATTGATCCACGAATCGATTTTGCATCGATTTATCGTTGCAGCCCTACTAACCAGTTTTTTTTCCAACAGGATTGCAAACGCCTTAAACTAATTGCTAAAACTGACCACCAATTTTTCTTTTCAACAAATTATCTTTTACAACCCCCAAAGTTATTTCAGGCTGCGAAAGCATGCTAACAATATGCACCAGGCATAGTCCACCATCTAAACCAACCTAGACTAGCATGAAAACCAATGGTAGTCTAAAGCCCCTTTCGCAGCGCATAGTTCTAGGAACTAAGTTCTAGGAACTAGTCGGTGGGGTAGTTCCCCGGGAACTTTAGGTTCCCCCAGGCTGTTTTCCTGGTTGCATTCGCACCAGCAGCAGGAACTCTAAAGTGGATTGTAAGCAGCGGACGAGAACGTCATTTAGCACAGCATTCAACAAGGTTAAACGTGATTGAAGTGTGTGATGTGAACTGAGGTTCTGATACTAGAGAGAGAATGTAGACATAGACAGTATGACGAAGAAATGAAACAAATCAGAAGGACTAGAGATAAATCTACTCTATGGCAACTGGAATTCTACATATGATCGAAAGTCGCTTGTTTTCCATCTTGTAGCTACTGTAAACTGCACTTCCGCCAATAGTTCTAGAAACTATGAAAAGGTTCCTCCGGTGCGAAAGGGACTTAAGCTACTGTACTTTTTTAAGCAGTAAATTTGACATTGGTTTGTCAGAATTGTTTTTGTGGAGAAAAGAGCTCACATCTAGAAATTCCCACTTGCTATAAGTAATGGAAAACCGCTGAGAAGAAAGCAAACCAACACATTCTGTTAGCATTAGTCGAGATACAACTCTTGCTAATATTGTTTCTCTTTTCTGGTCGCACCCTGCTAATAAACACAGCTTTGGTCACCGTTCAACTGTCTGCCGGTTGCATCTGTTCTGAATTACAAAAACGGTTGGTGCGGAGGAGTACTTGTGCTCACTGAATTACTTTTCTTTCTTACCCTGAAGACCAATCAGAACATGCTACTTTTTAAGCCAAGATGGCAAGGTTGTGTATTTGCGTGTAGTACAATAATTGCTTTCCACATGAAATGACAGGATCTGTGATCAAATAAACATGAAGAAAACACACGGGAAATACATGTTACAAGCACTTTAAGACATTTTGTAGATTGTTTAATAAACAGATCTTTAACCTGTCTGTCAGGTTCATCTGATTTCAATGTTTAATAAAAGTATTGGTATAAATACTTAGTTCTTCAAGAATTTTGCTTACATGTCCAACATTTCTGTATTTTTATCTAGTGACAATTTCATTGTGTTTGAATTTCTTTCATTTAATTTCACCTTAAATGATTTGCCTGATAGCTGCCTTTTGTTCTTTTCACTGGTGCATTTAAACATCAGGACTCTCAGTGACTCACAGCTGTTAACCTGTGCAGCCATACAAGGGCAAAGCACTGTAACTACACCAACACTGAGGGAAAAAAATCCAAATGATTGTAGTTAAAATTGTCTGCAACTTTTGATATTGTGGCCAAAAATGACTTAAGATACATTTACTGTATATCTGTTAAATAATCAAGACCTATACCACCTCCTTTGTGTGAATGCAAATTCCCTGTGATGCCAGATGATTCTTGCAGTGATTAAAAAGAAAAGTGGAAAGAATAACGATTTATGAATTTTACTGTGTTTCTTAGAAAAATACTGAGATTCTACACGTGCAGTTCTGTCAGCAATGATGACTAAAAAATATAAATGTATTGCCTGATTGATTAAATAATGTACACTGTTTAGCGGGGGGGAAATAGTTAAAGATAAATTAAAGATCAAATAAATTGAAGAAGCAAATAAATAATGCAGCAGTCATACAGCAGCTGAGTAATAATACAATGTTAATAAATAATATTCTAGGTACTTTTTATATGTCTACAATACTTTTGCATTGTGTTTCCAAGCTGTCTATGCAGTCAATACAATCATTCTTGCACAGGTCCCCAGGCAATTTGTGACACTGTGTATTGCGTGCACAATAATATACAGCTGTGTCCTCAGTCTGAAAGCTTTGACCTCGTAAGAAAACTGTGTTGCTGGAGGTTTCAGCAGTGAAACTGATCTTATTCTTCATTGTGTCGCTGGTGCCTGTATCTCCAGAACTACAGAACCAGCCGATCCATTCCATCGCTTTTCCAGCTGAGTGTCTTATCCAGTTAGTACAGCCACCTCCTGATGCTGAATACTCAGTGATCTTACAGCCGATCGAAAATGATTCCCCAGGTTTTATCACCATGAGGGCAGGCTGATTCAGCTCAATACAATGAACACCTGGAAACATTGCCATTGACTGAAATGAGTTGTGCACATTATCATCACAAAACCTCTGAAAATTCAACTGGACTGATCTTATTTTAAAAGTAGTAGCAGCTCCAAGACCCCCTAATAAACTCGTAGTATAGTGTTGGTATCTTGATACTCACTGGGTGCTGTAGATAAAATCATTAGTAATAATCTAAAGTACATGGTTCTGTCTCCCACGTGGGACTCTCTCCACCACAGGACTTAAAGAGCTCTTTCTTGTGTCCCTATGCACCTGTTTATATAAGGAAGGAGATTTGCATCAATGTTTTATTTAGCAAACAAATTAAATTCAAATGACAACTATACAAAATGAAATTTCCCTAAATTAAAATGGCAACACTCAAGTTACTTTTTGTAAATGAGCCATTAAAAATCAGTAATATCTTCTGTTTGTTTCTTCTTGACACCTATTTTTCTAAAAATGAAAGATGAAAAATCTAATTATACAAAAGTCTTTATTCTTTATAGTGAGTGCATGAAAAATGTACAGATCCCAAAGCAGCACTACAGAAATATGTTATTTCTTGCATTAATTTATTTTGATGTATTCGTGGACTTTTTTCCTTCTTAAATGAAATGTATAGCCTACTATTGCACATATTGCAGTGATCAAAGCTGATAATTTACAGATATTTAACAAACAAATCCAGACAAAAATATAAATAATTATTTTTTTTTACAAACATGCAAACATGAGAATATAATTTGTGATGAAGTTACTCTAAGGCGTATTTGTGTTTCTTTAGAATTTCTAAATTAGACTGTTTCTTGATCAAGAAAAACATTCAGGCCATGTCCACACGTACACGGGAGTTTTTCCTTCTTCCGTTTTAAAAAAAAAATCTCCGTCCACATGAAAACGCAAAAAAAAAAACGCATGCTATGAAGCAATGTCAAGAGCATGCCAAACCAACAGGAGGCGATATATAATCTCAAATGTAAAGCCATGTTGGCCAATCAGAATCCAGAAAAAGTCTCCAGTAGGCGGAGATAACAGCGCAGGCACCGACATCACAGGTAGGGGTGGGCGATACCTCTTATTTTATTTTCGATCCGATACCGATATTTTCAAGCCCAGATACCGATACCGATACTTCTAAACTAAACTGATCTTTTCAATTATTAAAAGAATATAATCAGTAATTAAACTCATTTAATATTAGATTTTAAAGCCATGTTTTTAACATTTCATAGGCCTTTTTTGTTTACATTGTCAGAAATAAAATATACTATAATTTAGTATTTTAAGGTGCAACTATAACCCCAAAAGTGAGCATATTAGTACCATACAAGTATGCATGCTTTAAGGGTAGATAAGTTACAAAGGTGCACCTTTGAGGATACCTCATGAAAAATAAACACAGTGTTATATAAGTACTAAAATGAATTATTATTATTATTATTACCATGGTAAATTTGTGGTTACTGCAGTTTTAGTACAAATACTGTGGTAAACCGTGGTTACTGTAATACAACCATGGTTCATTTTTTAAAGGCTAGCCAGGCGGTTAACCCCTAAAGGTGAAGTTAGCTATTTTTTGTGACAATTAATTAACAGCAATAATTACGAACACTAACACAATCCATTGAACTTTTTAACAAAACCAGTTTGAAATAAAATTACTGGCATCAAACTAGCCCAAGTTGGAATAAAATTACATTACACAAAAGTGTGGTCAGTTGGGTCAGTGAGATTTTGTCATATTTTCTTAAGTCTCATGCTCACCAAGGATGTGCATTATTGACAAAGTGAAAATATTGTGAAAATAACAATTAAAATAACAATTTTCTATTTTAATATATCATTTAAAATGCATCTGTGATCAAAGCTGAATTTTCAGCATCATTACTCCAGTCTTCAGTGTCACATGATCTTCAGAAATCCTTCTAATATGCTGATTGGTGCTCAAGAAAAAATTATTATTATGCTGCTTCATAGTTTGTGTGGAAAACGTGATGATTGATGCATTTTTCAGTATTAATTTGATATATAGTAACAATTTTATGTAGGCTAATGTAATAATGTGGCAATGGTTTCATAAAATCTACTTACGCTTCTGATGTTTTTGGGAAACGCAGCCCTATTTGAGCAAGCACTCTGAGCCATGCGCCAGCAGCGAACGCTGTCTGTGATCGATTGGTTCTGTCTCTCAGCATTTGCGTGTGTTCTGATGAGCAGCAGCAGTGGTTCTATCCAACACAATTATTCGATAATATACTTAGAAGCTTTTTTATGCACCGAATTTCTTGATAAATAAATACAATTAATGGTTAAAAATGCACTTTAGAATCGATATTTCTATGTGAGGATCGATCCTTTCGATACAACATCAGTATCGAAAGTATCGATACTTGAGGATCGATCCGCCCATCCCTAGTACACAAGCAATAAACTGTCTAACGAGGACACTGCAACCGGAGTGTTTGAAAAATAAAAAATGAAGGGCGATCGGGTTGATCAGGACATTGAAACGTGTAAGACTGCTTGACAGGCGCCACATTTTTTTTTAAATTGCTAAAATGTTCAAAAAAGCTTCTATTATTTAATATCCATTTCTGATGTCGCCAGTAATTTGAGATGCACCGAAATTTCGGCTGCCGAACATTAATTCACCGCTCAGGTTTCACTTTCACGCGGTGTGACGCTTTGTGAATCAGGCTCATGTGTGCTCCGCTCAGTCACTCCACTCATATACCGCTCATGCTCATCGGAACAGCAAAGTCCACTCAAAAATCAAGCTGACAGGAAACATCGATGTAGTACAGTATTGTTTCTGTCTGCTGTGCACAACCCTACTGTGCTGTAACATGGTGTGGTATATGGGCATCTCTGGTAACGCTGCCCTCTCATTCATTGATCTGCTAACCGCTATGTTATGCCCCCCCTTCGCGGTTTCTTGTTCGGATAATAATAGCTTTCTAGGACTAAACATTATTTGGAAAATTGGTAAAAAAAAAAAAAAAAAAAAAAAGCTAAAATCTTAACCTACTGTTAGACCTACCTGAAAAACTAAAAAAGCTAATTTATTTAATTCGAAGGCCTGTCATAATTTTTTATTTGTGCTATCATTATTAAATTCTGAATTTTATTATTACAGTATTTATTTTAAAAACGTAGAGTGCCTTAAAAATAATTATCACAACCCTGATAAAACAGGCGTATACTGATTTTCTCATCCTCCGATTTATAGGCTATCAATCCTGTTTTTATCATCATTATAATTTAAAATATGAATAAATTCAGAACAGGATTAGAATATAATTATATTTTAAATAAGACAGAAATTTTTTTTTTCTACAAGAACAACAGTAGTGTTTACAACAGCAAAACCACCATACCCTGTAAACTCAATAATAATAATAATAATATAATATAGCCCTAAATAAAACAGTTTCTAATTCCAGAGTGATTAAGAGGTGCAAAGAAAAATTTCTTTAACTTTTTAACTTAAAATTGTCTTTTCTGTTCTGTGTTTCTTTTTCAAAACTGCGTCATGGCATTTGCTGCTATCAATACAGAAGCACCCGTTTAGATACACGTCTCAGCAAGGAGCACAGCCCTATTCAAAGCCGTGCTCCATGTGCCCCTTTTATACATTGAGCACCTGCCCCTCCAAAGGTCTCTGCATGGCCCTGCAGGAAAGGTGGTGGTTTTTGTATTGCTTTGACACTGAACTCATTCACTGTGACTCTCTAGCGCAGTAATACACAGCAGTGTCTTCAGTCTTGAGGCTGTTCATCTGTAGGTACAGTTGACTGCTGGAATCATCTCTAGACACTGTGAACCTGCCCTGAACTGACTGGGAATAGGAGATTGGAGAACTAGATGTGCCAATAGTTGAAACCCATTCCAGTCCTTTACTGGGTGCCTGTCTCACCACAGCTGCCCAGTAGCTGCTGAATGAATATCCAGAGGCAGTACAGACCAGCCGAAAAGATTCACCTGGTCTTTTTACCACATCTTGAGACTGAGTGAATGTCTGACAATGAATATCTGTGGGAGAGAGAAATATATAAACTGAAAAGTCAGAAAAAAAACATAACTATGTGCTTGCTAAATGCATGTATACAGTGTTGTTATGATTATTATTTAGAAAATAACAAACCATTTAAAAATAGTAATATTAAGACTGTATTAATTATTGTTGCCATTGCTATTGATGCTCTTCAACAAAAAACACATACAGTCAGTGAACAGAAACACTTCGGTGGCACAACAGCTTATGAGAGATAAACATCACAGTTTTGCATGAACTCCTCCTCCAGCCTCAGTTCTTCTTTGTACCCGTGTATGAAAAAGAGATATCTGTAGGAATGGGTAGATCGACACCTAGTGCTTCGAAACAGTGTGAAATGAGGCTGTCACGTGACCTGTGAAAACTAAGCTTCGTTACCTCACTGACACGTCACGCTAGGCTCAAATAGAAAGTATCGTTGTTAATTATAGTTCTACTATTAAAAACAATGACATGTGAATGTCTGTTGACTGAATGAAAATTAAAACACCTTGCGGGCTCAACCACTCTTCCCAAAAAAGATAAAAGTCCTTCCTTAACCACAAACATTTTTGCTTCTTGTAAACGCCATCCTCTGTTGTCAACAGCTCACATTGGTGAGAAAAATATATTAAATGCAATAACTGCATTTGTATTTGTGCATTTGTGTGTTTTTTAACAATGTGCATGTTTGCGTTCTTTTGTAAGGAAGAGACAAAAATGGTGCAATGAAAAATGAGGTAGGTCTTATTTATTGGCGTATTAAACATTCTATTAATGTGAAAAGACACAAGTTTGATGCAAGTAAAAATGAAGAAAATAAAGTCTTTATTGTCATTGTATTGTGCAAAATACAATAAATATGGGGAACTTTATCGCTGCACACACACATACCATCTTGCTATGACACATGCTTATTAAATAGACAATTAAACCTTAAAATGACATCCCAATGAACAAAACATCTAAATGATACAGTTGGTGTAAGAATTTTTATTGACCACCAGAACGCGGGGTAGAGCACTGTGTCAAAAGCTTCGAAGCATCAACGCAGTTTGTTGTAAAAGCCTCACTGTTTCAAAAGCCTTGTTCGTAGGATTACCAACCGTTCCGTATATGACGTATGAACACCTAGACCATACGAATAACAAACTAAATTGAGAATTAATCATTCTTTTTTTGACAAGTGTTTGATTTGTGAACATAAGCCGTTCCAGGGAGGCTTTATAAATGATCATATGATGCGATTTCAATTTTTCCTTTCTCTTTGGAGTGACAAGCTCTTGGTGCATAAAGAAGATCTGTAAAGTTGTAAAGACTTAAGTCTCAAATCCAAAGAGATATTCTTTATAAAAGTTAAGAGTCAACCACGCCTACCTAAAACGGCTCGTTCTAACACGCCCCCACATATCTACGTCACTATATGGAAATATTTGCCTAATGCCGCCCAAATGTTCACGCAAAAAAAGAAGGTGTGGTGTCAGGACAGCAGTAGTGTTGATGCAGCATGTCAGGGAGACTCTGTGTGATTCAGTGCGAAAGCAAAAACACTTTTTATTTGGCCTTCTGGAAGTAGATGTAATTAGGAATCATTAGTTAAGATTTATTTACAACAGAACAGCACAACCCAGATGTTCGAATTTGTGCAACGCATTTTATGGACGTTTATTGAACCTAGAAGAGTACAAGGCTGGATATGCACAAAGGCTATTTCTAAAAAAAAAAAAAGGGTAAATTCCGACTTTGCTATGACAATCTGGCGCTTCCGAATCAACAACTGTAAGTATGTTTTGTTACTAGTTAAAGTATTTGCTATTGACTGTTCAAATAAAGAGTTTTGCGCATCGTGTGTGTGCGCGTGTGTGTGTGTGTGTGTGTGTGCGGGGAACAGGGTCACATCACAGGAGAGTGAACCGCCTGTCAGAAATCATAGCACATCAGCTGTCTTAACCACGGCTTCTTGTGTATTGCATCATCACTGTGTCTGTCACGTGACTTTGTTGCCCTTTCGGGCTTGAACTGATAGTAAAACTAACAACATTATTAACTGTCTTGATATTTATTTTGAAAGATGAAGCTTGCGATTATGTAAGGGGCGTTACATTTCCGACGCGTACTTGTGGTGTTCGGCCAATCACAATGCACCGGGTCAGTTAAATTGTTCTTTTTAACTTTTTATTTTATTTATGGAACACAGGTTCCAAAAAAAAAATTAAGCAGCACAACAGTTTCAACACTGTAATAAATCAGCATTTTAGAATGATTTCTGGAGGATCATGTGACCTGAGGACTGGAGTAATGATGCTGAAATTCCGTGGCTGTAACAGAAAATAAATATGTTTAAAGTATAATAAGATCGGAAACCAATATTAGAAATTGCATAATATTGAACAAGATACAGTTTTTTTTCGTAGTTTTGATCAATAAATACAGCATTTGAGGCATAAGCGTACTCCATTTAAAAAAACATTACATCTAAAGATATACTTGTGTGTGTGGTTGTGGTGTGTGTGTGTGTGTGTGTGTGGGTGGGGGGTTGTGTTGTATACTATATATATATATAAAGGCTGTGTGTGTATCCCCTTATTTTTCTATGAAACACCACGATTGTCCCTTATTTTCCTTTTCTGAATTTGGCAACCCTATTTGGTTGGCACATCCCTAGATATTTGTACATAAATAAATTAATATGTAACATTACATTTGTGACAATAAATTTGAATATGTGGCATTTATGAGAACATATTTCATACATTTTAATAAACTTTAATATTTTTAAAGCATTTTCAGGTGGATGAAAAGTGTGAATGGATCAATAAATCCTTGTGTTAATGGAGATTACTGTATGCTGACCTGAGATTCATTTTCTCTGATAATATTACAATCAGAGGATTATGTGTGACAATCGTGTGTGTGTTTTTTTCACCACAGTACTGGTAATGCCAAATTCATCAATGTTCACTCAGGCACTGAATTGTTCGCAGCGGCTTCTCACACTGAAATAGTGATGGGATTTTTATGAGAACTATAACAATAAGAGCACTGAATTTAGGTGGATATTTACCTAAAATCTACAATAAGAAACAAAACTTGCAGACATCTTTTTTTGTTTATCAGCAATGAAGCAGCTGTAAAGACCATTTGTCCTTTTTTCCAAACTGTATAAAAAAAAAAAAAGAGAGAGTGGGGCTGATGAAAGGATAAAAATGCCCCTGGTATTACGTATCTCTGATTCATGTGTTCAGGTTTTTGAACAGAGCTGTGGCTTGTTTAGTTACTGGGACTGTCTTGCACAATAATACACAGCTGTGTCCTCAGTCTGAAAATTATTTCCCTGTAGAAACACTGTTTTTGGATGTGTCCTGGGTGAAACTGATCTTGTTTTTCACTGAGTCTTTAATGTCAGTGCCACCACTACTACAAAGATATCCGAGCCATTCTAATGCTTTTCCAGTGGGTTGACGGATCCAGTGAATGCAATAGCTTGATACTGAAATCCTGCAGGAGATGGAGAATGATTCTTGAGGTTTCACAACCATAGATGGAGGTTGAGTGAGCTCAACACAGAAAACTCCACCTGAAAATAACAATGAAAGAATGTGTTATTAGTTATGTCTCAAAACGTCTGTTAACAGAAGCTTATTTCACTGTTATAGATTGAATAAAAAATCAGTCAAGCTCACAGGATGCAGCTGCCACCAGCAATAGCAGAGCTGATGAGAAGATCATGATTAAAAATGATGTGAATTTTTCCTTCTGTGCCTCAGACACACTTCACTTTAGTACATGGAGCAGATGGAGTATTTGCATATACTGTAGTCATTTTGTTGTCCAAGATGTGAAACTTCAGTGCTTTTGCCATTTAATCTTTATTTTTTTAATATCTGGAACAATTGCTTTCTAAAGAAAAGGGACAACATAAGTTTGTACGCACAATAAAAAGATTAGGAAAATGAGAGGACGTCTCTTTTCTTTAACGTGTCAAGTTATTAAATGTCCAATAAATACATTCTTAATATAAATATAAACCTTTGATGTTTTGATATAAAGGCCTATTTAGAGATTCTTATTGGTTGTTCAAGATGCATGCATGTTTTTATTTTGTTGCCTAATTTTTTTATTTTTTAATGATTAATAGTTTTGATCATTTTAAACACTGCACTTTTATAGCAATATGTAGCACAAAATTTAGAAACCTCTTTATGCATCTATTGTATAATCTAGGACTTATAATTTGATGTTTATCAAAAAAATTATATAGTGAAAGTTAAAAAAGTTCCAAATAAATGCATATACCAAAAATTTCAATGAATACAACAGACACCTCTTGGTAATGAAACAGCATGAGCACAACTCATTGTGATGAAACATATTCAACAAACAAATTAAGTGTAATACTTGGTATTTAATGGATTAAATGCACTCTGTAGTCATCTCTGGACACTGTGAACCTGCCCTGGACTGACTGGGAATAGAAGATGTAAGAACAGTTTAAATGGATGAATGCAATTAACTCAATACAGTTAACACATGGGAACATACATTTAAATCGCCATTAATTAATGAGTTGTGCACATTATTGACACATTTCACCTCAGAAAATTACTGTGGACTGATCTTATTCTCACATTTATTTTGATGTACTCATTGATTTTTTTCCTTCCTAAATGAATTGACTTAAATTCAGTGGTGGGCCGTCAGGGCCAGCAAAGCCTTCTCTGCCGGCCTAAACACTATCAGAATCACTGATTAGTTTTAATATATTTTTTCCATGAATGTGTATTAAATTAATTCCAATAGTCTATTCTCTTCAGTTCATAGCTTTTCTCTTGGTTGCACTCTTCCAGCAGTGTATGTTTATATTAGAGCTTTTATCCAATCAGATTTCAGCAATCGTGTTGCCAGGGTCAAAAAAATCTGCCTTAAGGGATCCCCTGGGTACTAAGACTTGTATGGCTTACTAGATTACAGTTGCCCCAAAGTATAGAAATATAATATACAGTTAACAAAATATGTCTTAGTTCTTATAAAATTTATTTAAAAAATCGGTAGTAGTAGGCCGCCATTGTTGTTGACAGCGCAGTGCATTCTGGGCTGTGACGTCAAATGGTTGCACCGATCACCGCTTCGTTATTTTGATTCTGCTATGTTACAAAAAATGTCATCTGTTCAGCCTTTTCAATTTGAGCCAGAGCACGAAATTAGTGAGGATGAAAACATTGAAGACGTTCAATGTCAAATCAATCAAAACGAAGACGATCGGACGGTTTATGAGGCGAGAGTGGGGCAAAATGGATGGTGTCTCTGTGGCTATTGCTTGCCGATGCTGACCGAGAAGGAGAGCGTTTGCTGTAAGGAGCTGCAATTTTTCGCTGTAGCTGTTCCAGGTAAGTTTATGGATCCAACTTTAGTTGTATGATTATAGCGTGTAAAAATCGTCTATGTCACCTGAATGCATTACACAATGAAACGTGCTAAGATGCTACTGCTTTTATGCTATTACAGATATCCCGTGCATCACAGCACACACAAGCTTTGAGGCAGTTTGTCTCAATCGAGACGTATTATGGGCTGCCCTCGTCAGTCTCCATGACAGGGAGAGTGCCGACTTGCCGAATTGGAACCAGGTGACAAATAGGCAAGTCTGTACATCAACCCTCGCGTTTAACTTTACATTTAAAATCATGTATATATTTTTACATTGAAACTCTTTTGTTATCCAGCTGTGATATTTTGCATGAAGTCTGTGTTGTATTATTTTGTGCACGTTTTTGTCCACAATACTTTTATCATGATGTAGAAGACATAAGGGGTATTAGATGAAAACCTTTGTAGCCTGGTTTCCTTATGTGATTTTAAGTTTTACTTTACCTATCGAGTACAGAGTATAGTAATTTCAGACAGTGGAGAACAGAAGGATGTGTAGATTCAGCTTACCTTTGTAAACCATGAGACTGACTTCACAGTCTAAGAAGATATTCAAATTGAACATAAGTACTTTGTCTAGAGGCCTCTGTAATTTTAAAGGTTAAGGCAACATAACTTGTTAGTATAAATGTTCCAAAACCTGTTTTTAGGTCTTACAGATATGCTTCATATCGTCAGTTCACATGGTGGATGCATGGCAGGCTGGGCAGAAGAATCTGCAGTCATTCCATCATGTGCAGTTAACAAAATAAGAAACATCTACTCTGAACCAGATGGAATCTATGCAGGGTTCGAAGATGTAGATATTGATTATACAGAAATAGACCAGGCATGGAGAGACTGGTGATTTTTAAGCTCTTGTATTGTTCAGATTTACAAAACATTTCATCAACAGAATGAGATATGTACAGGCATTATCAAACAATGTAAACTTTGTACAAGATAAATTTAAAATAAAAGTGAAGTGAAAGTGTGAAGATCCTCAATCATCCAGGTTCTTGTTAGAGTTGGGGTTAGAGAGAAGTCCCGTTGATATGACTCGACTAACAGAGAAGAATGCTGGTGTGTATGCTATGTGTTTGTATAGATGCAGCTACTTGAAACGTGAAAACTGCTGTGTCTGAAATATGATCTGTGATCTGGATGCTCTTTGTTGTGGTGCCATGATGTGTGTTCTGTCTAGTGTCATGTCCATGCTCGGCTTTAACTCCATCACAGAGGAGAGAACATCTGCCACCATTGCCATCATGTAACCATAGTCCTTTTTAACAGCCACTTGTCTTGCTCTGAATGACTTGTGAACTTTGCTCCAGGAGATTTTGAACTTAGGTTCACCAACAGTCTCCCCATCTTGAAACACTGCCTGTTTAAAACAGAACATATAAATATACATTAAATGTTAGAGAAGCAGTTTGCTGTAAATTATTACAAATAATTGTAACAAACAGTGGGTGCAAAAGTTGGACACCACATCAAAAATCTGTAATATTTTTATGTAAACTTGGAAATAATCAGGAAGTTTGAGAATTCTACAAGTTCTGACATGTAAAGTGAAGAAGAAACATTTCAGATTCTAAACTATTTCTAGGTCAGAAATCAAACTGAAGCTAATTAATGTCACTGATTGCATTAACTCATTTGTACAAAGCTTGGATCTCCATGTTCCAGTAAATCAAGATGCAGCCATTGTTCACCTGTTATATGGCTTTGCCTCAAGTTTCCAGCAGAACATTGCTGACTAAGTATCATTTTGATAATGGGAAATATGGCATCAGAACTAAATTAAAGTGTCAGAGGTCAGATTGTTATTCTAAACAACAAGGGACTCAAATCATAGCTAGACGGTAGTGCTTAAAAAAGAGAGCTGTGTCAATAGTACACTCACCTGTTCCCTGTTTGCATTGTTGTTATGATCCAGAGCAGCAAGCATGGAAGCATGGATCATCACATCATATCCAAAATGTGTTCTCTTCGGAAGGTATTTGAGGTACATGGAGTGGTACACCTGAAACAAATATGTAAAAATGTTAAATTGTGTGTGAGTGAAAATACTACAAAATTATTTTTAGACGCAACCTCTGTAACGCTGTTTAAAACTACTAAACATACCTCTAGTGTTGTAGTGTGGATGCACTTTGTCAGGTGGTCCAGGTCTTTCAAAAGTCGCTTGTCTCTAAGAGTCCTCACCAGTGCTTTGTAGGCTTCAGATCCTGGACTCAACCAAAGCTTCGTTCTCTCTGTCAGCTCATCAAGGGGCTCATGAGCACATCTATGGTAATGCCTGTTGCCTGGCCAGTCATGCCGGTTGGTGTGTATTACTGACACCCACTTCTCCTTCAGCACCTCAGAATTACCCTCACAGGTTTGGGCACTCCACCATAAATGATTAACAATGGATGGTATCCACTCTCCCAGGCCCACACATTCTTTCCTCTTAGCTGCAATGGCTAGTTTTTTCGACACTCCTTTTGCCACATGCCAGGGGTCAAATTCACTGTGTTTTTCTGGGTTACTGGCCCTCATTTCTTTGACAATTTGTGGGTGCCTGTCCGTGGAAATGGTAGAGACCTTCACTCCATTTTCTTCTACGGATTTAAGAGCTTCCTTAAAACCTCTGATCTCCATGGCATTAGAGCTTGAAACCTGGGTGCACCTTATCACTTTGAAGTCTGCAACTTTTTAACTCTCCACATCTATAAAAGTGTAGGTGCAGTATTTGGCAAAATGACCGGGAGAGTCACACCGGCCATCTCCAAAGAGTACAACTTATTTTTCTCTTGACTTAATACTGCTCAACACTGCATTCTGTTCTTTGGCCCATGTCTTCTCAATAACTGGGAACACATACTTCTTCCTAAGTGTTGTGTATGTGTCTTCGCTTATTGTTTTGAGGTTCATGTTCTTACAAAACCGTTCAAATTTAGCAAAGTGAATGCCACTGAAAAACACAGACGCTGCCAATAGCAGGTTTCCAACACCCTTGGTACCGCTGACAGTAGGCAGAGACTGCCATCTGTAACTACAGCCATTAGCACACGTGAGCTCCAGAGTCAGCTGTGATCCTTCATTTTCCATCTCCTTCATATCCTCCATGGCAATCAAAGAGCCACACTTTATACAACACTGTAGTAATTTTTTTAACTGTTCCTCAAAAACAACAAACAACCTGTCGTTATGGCTGTCATTTGAAGTTTGAGATTCCCGGGTGCTTTGAGAAGGCTCAGATGAACTTACATTATATTCCGAATCAGACTGTATATCTTGTGGCTGACTTCCCTCACTAAATTCATTATCTGAAAAGAACAGATCCTGGGACTGACCACCCTGATTTACTAATTCACCTCCCTCGCCCTCTTCAGCAGGCACTGCAGCATAAATATGGTCAGTGTTAACCGAGTCACACACATCCACTGAACACTGTACTGCTGCGTCACACTTTTCAACATCCGTCTGCGTTGTTGCATCAACCATAACTGAATAACACCGTACACTTACTGACTGCAGTGAAACTGACAAATTGTCCGGCTCCTCCGCGAATACGCTTGAACTTTCTCCTTCTGTGGCTACGGCATCATGTTTACATCCTACCAGGATAGCATCTAGCGTTTCTTGTCTCTGTCATTTCTCAGCGCGGATTTCACTCGACATCCGGGTGCGTTTAGACTCCTTGTGGGGGAAAATCGATGGTACAGCATTTGGTTTAAGCCTATGCTTAAACGTCTCCACCTGTAAGCTCTTTCAGTAGCTGTGGTCTACTAAAAGCCTCAAAGGCATCAGGGCTAAAGTGGCGAGAACACAGACGCGGATCTTTGGGAAGTTGTATTCGTCCACAGGCATCTTCCCATAATTTTCTCCTCTTCTTGTCGCTAGGAAAGCTGTGAAGACTTACATCGCTGATCTTGTTGCCCTTCGACTGAAAATTACAACCAAAAGCCGCACAATGTGGCATCGTAATCCGTGTTTATATTATGAGTTGGGTCAAATGAGCCCCAGGTAGCGCGACTCACCGAGTGCAAACATTGGACGTCACGAAATAAATGGCGCCCCACAGTCCAAAATAAGCAAAAGGACGATGGGGATTTTTGAACTAAAGTAAATCCTTTCATGTTGTGTCTACAATTTTTCATTTAACTGACATCATTTACGTTATTTTTTAAAGCCATCAAGTCTTAATACCAGGGGTTACCTTTAAGGGCCTTCAGGAATTCAACAGTGCGGCGTCTGTGGCTAAATCATATGGCAATGGAAAAAAACGTTGCTTAACCAATCACGATTTTGAGTGTGGAACACCAGGGCCATTAGCTGGACGAACTACTAAGTCAGCATTTTCTCGTCCTGTTGATTGGATGGTCAGCGTAATTAGCTATCAAAACAGCCTTCACGGTAAATAATTTTATTAAAACGTAAGTAAAACTGTTATTATGTTTCTCAGGTTTAGATTTTCAGTGCATTTTTAAAAAAATATTTGCCTACTATATTTAGTAAATCTAAAAAACAGTAGTCCTAATGACTGTGAAAAACAACCACACACCTCCTCGGCACGGCTCTGTGAAAGACTCGTGAAGATGAAAAAACCACTAGAGTATGGTAGGTTAATTTTTATTTTTGACTCTTTTATCGCTTGATGCGTTGTGCTGATGTTATTTGCACGATATAAAGCCAGGTTTAAGTTTCCGTAAGAATATCTCAGTTTCCCGAGTGGAGCTGTATTAGCCGGTCTTTTCCTCCGAGGCAGACCAGCGGGGAGATGAGTCACAGAGGTACGTTAAAACACATATATACACTTTTCTTCATCGTCTTGTAGGAATTATTTTAATGTTACTTGCTCACTTTCAAAGCTGTGCTAACCAGTATTTTCCTACCGCAGCGCGCTGGCAGACCGGCGGGGATACTTGTGAAGACGAAATAAAGCAGTAAGAAAACATTAAATTGTTAGGTCAACTTTAAAAAAACACATGTAATCACCTTATTTGTTTCATACCAATGCTATCTGTAAGGTATAAATGCGTTTGGGTGAATAAATGTCTGTAGGAACATCGGATGGACTGTATTTGTGTTATTTTGTTAGGTTAATGCTTTAGCTACAGATGATGTATGTTGCGCAATTGTTAATTGGGTTTCTTTCTTTAGTAATGGCATTCATTCTCGCTACATAAGGTACTTGTCTGTTATGTAGTGCCCTGTTATACTTCATTACTGTGTAATATTTATGGTTTCCATAGCCGTGGCATCATTATGATGGTACGAAGAGATGGATTAATTAATGTAGGACGCCACTGAAGACCTAGGTGTAAAATGCACGGCCCGCCACTGCTTAAATTTAATGTATACTGTGGCACATATTAATGTAAGTAAGTAAGTGAGTGATGTGTAGCCAAGTATGGTTGCCCATAGCGGAATACGTGCTCTGCAGTATTTATTCCAAGTGCACAATCAACTGCATGTAGTAAACACACACACCCAGAGCAGTGGGCAGCCCAGGCGTGCTTTGTACCTGGGAGGCAAACTTGGGGGTTAAGTTGCCTGGCTCACGGGCACCCTCAGTATGTGGGTATTGTGAGTGGAAGGCAGAGCACACCACTGCTCAGATAAAACTGATACTTAAACCCATAACCTTCCGGTTACAAATCTGACTCTTAGTTTAACCATTAGTTTAACTGATGTACTGATATTTTACAAAAAATACAAATGAGGTGTAGCGTCTCGACCAATCTGACACAGTAATTTTAATTTGATTTAACAAATCAATTATTCATTAGGTTAACAAATTGTCACAGTCCCCTCACTCAATTAACTGGCTGCCAGGATGTCTGCTGAACACCAGGCACTATGGTCACCATGACAACTAATCATAATATCACTGGTTTTATGACCCCCCAGGAATGTGAGAAGGATAGCCCACTCTTGGTCCCAAGGAAAAGCAGAGTAGAAAATGGACTGTGTTAGGAATTTCATAGAAAAAACGTTATTGACTGAAACACATATTATTCCAGGCCATTGGAGTATATTTATTGTCAGTGTATTTTGTCGTTGAATTCTTAGACTATTTTAGAGGCTTGGGAGGGGAACCCATTCCTGAATCCTTCCTTTCACTATATGGTAATCTTACCTGTGTTAGTATCTAGAATTTGCATCTTATGATGAAAAACAAGCGGGTTATTATATGGGTGGGATAGGCAAATATATTAGGGGACCTGAGAAAACTCGTTAATAATTTCGATTAAGTCCATTTGACAAATTACCATGCTTAGAGAACCAAAGGGGTGTAAACCTCCAGCAATTGCCACCTCCGCGCGGAAAATTCCATTTTGATCATGGACAAGCCCATCTTGAAAAGGCGGAGATCTTCTCCGACTTAAAGGCCGGCGCCAGGGGACCCGCCCCGTCGGTGTGGGTCTTAAAAGCTAAGAAAGATGTGAAAAAACGCTCAGGATTCAAAACAAAACGATTGTGCAGGCCTTTAGGCCGAGCTCCTTTCCAGTCATCAAAGTGGACTCTGACTCAAAAATGGTTCTTTCTCATCAACCAACTTCCGCAAGATCTTGGGGCCGTAAGATCGCATCAGTAATCTTTGTTCATACAGACGTGCAAGTATCAAACTTAGTCGATTAAATTGATGCATTAAGTATCAGTTACAACTTTTTACAAAGGTGTGTTTGAATCAGAATCTGACGTTATCCCTGAAAGGCTTGATGTTGATATAACATGCAAAGGTTGCCATAAAATCAATTTTTTATGCTCTTTATATGATGAGTTAAACTTTAACCTTTCCCTATACCAAATGTATGTGGTTGTGTGTTGTGTATGTGTATGTTAGAACCGCTTAATGTGTGTATGGTAGTATGTAGACTAGTTTACGTGTTTATGTAGTAATAAAACCTACCTGCTATCACACTTGACGGTTCATGGTTTATCATAACGGAGTCACTAAATCATGCAGATTTACGTACAAACTTATAGAATTGTACAGTAAGAAAATTATTTCCTTTAACCAGGAAATTAACGTTCTTAGAATTGACAGGACGGTTGACCCTGAGTGGTCAGCTAAAAATCTACAGTGGATCTAAAATATGAATAGTTAATTATAAATAGTTATGGTTAATTATTCATATTTCCCCAGAAGTGATCCGCTACAGAGGCATGCTCTAAGGCTGCTGCTCAAATTTATTAAGAATTATTTGTGTTTCTTTAGAATTTATAAATTGGACTGTCTGTTTCTTGGTAAAGAAAACAAATTCATTGAATGATGTCTGAAACAGTGAACAAAGACTGCTTGACAAGAGAGCCACCTCTTGGAAATGGAACAGTACATCTGGAGCATAAGTGAAGTCGACAGGAAAGGTGGTGGTTTTTGTATTGCTTTGACACTGAACTCATTCACAGTGACTCTCTAGCGCAGTAATACACAGCAGTGTCTTCAGTCTTGAAGCTGTTCATCTGTAGGTACAGTTGACTGCTGGAATCATCTCTGGACACTGTGAACCTGCCCTGAACTGACTGGGAATAGTAGATTGGAGAACTAGATGTGCTGATGTATGCAATCCATTCCAGTCCTTTACTGGGTGCTTGTCTCAATATCTGTGCATTGCCAGCTTTGATGCATGCAATAAGTGCCATTGATCAAAGCTGATAATTTACAGATATTAAAAAAGAAAGAAAGAAAAATCCAGAAACACTTTTTACAGACACAAGAACACATTTCATGATGAAGCTACTCTAATGTATATTTGTGTTTCTTCAGACTTTAAAAATTGGACTGTCTATTTCTCTGTCAAGAAAAACATTCGGTAAGTCAGTTTGAAACAGTGAACAAAGACTGCTTGACAAGAGAGCCACCTCTTGGAAATGGAACAGTACATCTGGAGCATAAGTGAAGTCAACAGGAAAGGTGGTGGTTTTTGTATTGCTTTGACACTGAACTCATTCACAGTGACTCTCTAGCGCAGTAATACACAGCAGTGTCTTCACTCTTGAGGCTGTTCATCTGTAGGTACAGTTGACTGCTGGAATCATCTCTAGACACTGTGAACCTGCCCTGAACTGACTGGGAATAGTAGATTGGAGAACTAGATGTGCTGATGTATGCAATCCATTCCAGTCCTTTACCAGGTGCTTGTCTCACCACAGCTGCCCTGTAGCTGCTGAATGTAAATCCAGAGGCAGTACAGACCAGCCGAAAAGATTCACCTGGTCTTTTTACCACATCTTGAGACTGAGTGAAGGTCTGACAATGAATATCTGTGGAAGAGAGAGAAATACACCAAACTGAAAAGTCGGTAAAAAAAAAAAAATTAGATATTAGTTAGTATATATTAAAAAACTAAGTGCAAGTGTGCTGATAAAAGAATTTATGCTGTAATTTTATATAATTATTTAAAAATAAAACAAACCCTGTAAAAATAGTAATATCAGGACGAAGACTTATTGTCATTGTTAAGGAAGCTCTTCTACAAAAAACCACATTGAAACAAGTGACACACTTTCAATGGCAAAATGTAAACTTATGCGAGGAAACATCACAGTTTTGCATGAAACCTCCTCCTCCAGCTTGTCAAATTCTTGTTTTGTAATAGGAGGGATGAAAACAGGAAAATTTGTATATAAAAAACACAAAAAGGTTACTTGGGGAATGATGGGAATAAGCATAAATGTCCTCTAGCAAAGTAAAAAACTAATTTGTATACGTGACATTTATGAGAACATTTCGTAAATATTAAATGATAGTGACTATTTAATATTTTTAAAGCATTGTTGGCTAGATGAAAAGTGTGAATGGATGGATGGATGTGTGATGAGGGATGGTAGCATGCTGTGCCACGAGCCCCAGTTACTGATAATTCCTTATGTGTTAATGGACATTAAAGTATACCAGCCAGATTTTTTTTTTCTTATATTACAATCAGAGCATTATGTGTGACAATCATGTGTGTTTTCTTTCACCTGTTTAGAATCGGTAGTGACGATGCCAGATTCACGAATATTCACTCATGCAAAGAATTGTTTGCAGTGGTTTCTCACACCAAAATAATAATGGGATATTTTATAAGAAATAAAATTTTAAAAAGTGCTGAATGGGGTGGGTATTTACCTAAAATCTATTGTAGGAAACAAAATTTGCAAACGTCTTTTATCATTTATCAACAACGAATCAGGTCATTATTGTGTGCAGCTATGGGGCTGGTGCTGGGTACTGCTGAAAGGCTAGAAATGCCTCTGGTATTAAGTATCTCTGATTCATGTGTTCAGGTTTTTGAACAGAGCTGTGGCTTGTTTAGTTACTGGGACTGTCTTGCACAATAATACACAGCTGTGTCCTCAGTCTGAAAATTATTTCCCTGTAGAAACACTGTTTTTGGATGTGTCCTGGGTGAAACTGATCTTGTTTTTCCACTGAGTCTTTAATGTCAGTGCCACCACCACTACAAAGATATCAGAGCCATTCTAATGCTTTTCCAGTGGGTTGACGGATCCAGTAAATGCAATGACTTGATACTGAAATCCTGCAGGAGATGGAGAATGATTCTTGAGGTTTCACAACCATAGATGGAGGTTGAGTGAGCTCAACACAAAAAAACACCACCTGAGGAAAAAAAAAAAATGAATGTGTTATTAAGTCATAAAACTTCTGCTAACAGTTATGAAGCTTATTTAATTGCTTTAGTTTAGAGTTTAAATAAAGCATCAGTGAAGCTCACAGGATGCAGTTGCTGCCAGCAGTAGTAGAGCTGATGAGAAGATCATGGTTTGAAGTTCACACAGCTTTATTACTCCTACTGATCCACAAATCAGATACTGCTCTTTTGTATAAAGAGCAAGTAAAGAATTTGCATACAGCTCTTCGGTTGTCCAAGATGTTGCAGTGTGTTATTCATTTGTTACAGTATATGCAATAATTGCTTTCTATAATACAACATATGAAGAGTTCAGATGCAAAAGCCTCTAAATGCCATCTGAAATTTTCATCTAAAATGAGCATTTTTATCAGGCTCCTATATTTATGTTCAGTTATTTCACTTAATGGCTAGAAAATGACCTAGACATTGCCATTAGGAGTAAAATGACTGCGAGTAAAATGATCCTCCGAGGGACATTCTTCGGCGGACAGCGCTCTGCACTTGATGTTTAGACTGGTGTCATAGAATGCACAGAGCGCGTTGTCCGGGTAGCTGGTTGTGCTTGCTAGCAGCTGGAACGGTCTCGTATGGTCCTCGAGCGATCTCTCCCCCTGCTCCAGCAGGAGGAGGAGGCATTCGGGGCGAAGAAGGGCATCCATCCAGGGAACAAAGGGAAAAAAAGACACTGGGTAAAAACGGGAAACAAAATGGAGGGTAGACACACTGAGGTAACTGTATTTGGTCGGTTCTTCTGTCACAATCTGTGATGGCGAGGAACGATGGAGACGAGGAATAAACGAAACAGTCTTTAATCCATGGAACGCAGGGTTTACATCAACACACTGGAGACAGAAGGAAACTATGACTGCTACAGACTGATGTAATATACAGGGGATGATTGGGGAACACAGGTGAAATCAATGGAACATAATCAAACTAAACGAGGACAGGAACAAGACCAAATAAGGGAACAGAAACAGGGACAATAATCCTGACAATGGCATTTTAAGACATTTTGTTAACATCTAAACTTGTATGTCAGGTGTCTGTTAAACGTATTGGTAAAATAAATCTATTATAGCCAAAACATTTCTTTAAAGATCATTTTTAACTACAGTAGATACAGGCCTGGCAGACAAGTTTCAAAAGTAATTTATGAAGTATAAAGTATGAAGTTCTATACATTATACATTTCTAATATTCACGTAGGCATTGAATATTTGCAACACTTCCTTAGTGTGTTATTCTAGTAGTACTGGTTATAATGTAGCCTGTTGGTCATGCTGCAAGTTTGTAGTAAAGGTACAGTCCTGTACAGTCCTCTTTACCTGTCTCCTGATTTCATTAGATGTCCAGTGTAAGAGAAATAAAACAACTTTCACACATTAATTCATACATTAGAGCAGCAGCCTTAGAGTAGCTTCATCATAAATATGTTGTCATGTTTGTGTTTGTACAAAGCAAAACTTTTTTTATTTTGTAAAATATCTGTGCATTGCCAGCTTTGATGCATGCAATAAGTGCCATTGATCAAAGCTGATAATTTACAGATATTAAAAAAGAAAGAAAGAAAAATCCAGAAACACTTTTTACAGACACAAGAACACATTTCATGATGAAGCTACTCTAATGTATATTTGTGTTTCTTCAGACTTTAAAAATTGGACTGTCTATTTCTCTGTCAAGAAAAACATTCGGTAAGTCAGTTTGAAACAGTGAACAAAGACTGCTTGACAAGAGAGCCACCTCTTGGAAATGGAACAGTACATCTGGAGCATAAGTGAAGTCAACAGGAAAGGTGGTGGTTTTTGTATTGCTTTGACACTGAACTCATTCACAGTGACTCTCTAGCGCAGTAATACACAGCAGTGTCTTCAGTCTTGAGGCTGTTCATCTGTAGGTACAGTTGACTGCTGGAATCATCTCTAGACACTGTGAACCTGCCCTGAACTGACTGGGAATAGTACTTCTGAGAACTAGATGTGCCAATAGTTGCAACCCATTCCAGTCCTTTACCGGGTGCCTGTCTCACTACACCTGCCCAGTAGCTGCTGAATGAATATCCAGAGGCAGTACAGACCAGCCGAAAAGATTCACCTGGTTTTTTTACCACATCTTGAGACTGAGTGAAGGTCTGACAATGAATATCTGTGGGAAAGAGAAATATAATAAACTGAAAAGTCAGAAAAAGTATAACTATGTGCTTGCTAAATGTATTTATACAGCAATATAGTATTATTATTATTTAGAAAATAGCAAACCATTTAAAAATAGTAGTATCAGGACTGAATTAATTATTGTTGCCATTGCTAATGATGCTCTTTGACAAAAACTACATACAGTCAGTGAACAGAAACAGTTTGGTGGCACAACAGCTTATGAGAGATAAACATCCCAGTTTTGCATGAACTCCTCCTCCAGCCTCAATTTTTCTTTGTACCTATGTGTACGGGAAACAGAAATTTATACATACATTAATATGTGACACTAAATTTGAATATGTGACATTTATGAGAATATATATTTACAAATATTAAATGATTATGATTATTTAATATTTATAAAGCATTTTCAGCTGGATGAAAAGTGTGGATGGATTAATAAATCCTTATGTGTTAATTAATGAAGATTTATGTATACCGACCTGAGAATCATTTTCTCTGATATGATTTCAATCAGAGCATCATGTGTGTTTTCTTTCACCTGTTTAGAATCTGTACTGGCGATGGCAGATTCATGAATGTTCACTCAGGCACTGAATCATTTGCAGCTGCTTCTCACATCGAAATAGTAATGGTATATTTTATGAGAAACAAAATGATAAGATCGCTGAATGAGTTGGATATACCTAAAATCTATTGTAGGAAAAAAAACTTTATCAAGGAATCAACAACAAAAGCAGCTCTTTATTGATGTGCAGCTTGTAAACGACAGTCAGGTAAAGGCTATGTATATACATTTTTATCACAAATAACTTTTCAAAAAAAGAGTAGGAGCAGGGCTGGTGTTGAGTGCTGTTGAAAGGCTAGAAATGCTCCTGGTATTATATACATCTGACTAATGTGTTTAGTTTTTCTGACAGAGCTATGGTGAGCTTTCAAATATGGCTCACGAGAATCACTTTCTGCAGATCAAACACACCTGAGCTGTTAACAATGCTTCAGGATCATAGAAAAAAATCACAGCGTGGGTTGGAGTTTGATCAAAGTGGAGCTAAACTCTGCAGGAAAGTGTATCTCACGAGCCATATTTGAGGTGTAACAGACATGAGCCTATTAATACGAATTTTGTGGACAGTTTTCTTCCTTACCACTAGGGGTGCTAGGGTGTTTTAGGTTTCCTTAAGTAAAGCCATGTGGGTAGAGGGAGTTAGCAATAACAAGCAGCAGTAGCCAGTGTTGCCAACTTAGCAATTTTGTTGCTAAATTTCGCAACTTTTCAGACTACCCTAGCAACCTTTTTTTCCAAAAGCACCTAGCAACAAATTTAACTATTTTTAAAAATGTATTTGGCAGCTTTTAGCAACTTCTGATAAGTGACTCAAACGATAAAAAGACACACATTTTCCATCTAAATTAGACAAAAAGAGGAAACCAAAGATACCTAGCAGTACACAATTCACATGAATTAAGTTATTGCTATTTGCAATTGTGTAATTTAATAATAATAATTGAATATTTGAATAATTGTTCATTTATGATACACCTTGTCAGTAGCTTCCTGTGATTGTTGACAAGTTAAGTTCACTGTAAGAAAAATATCTAGAAAAAGGTACTAGTAATTTACCAGGACATTATCCGTTATCCTTTTTCCATTATCCATTGTAACCCTGTAACCCGAAAACACAAAATGCTATGCGTAATTTAAAATGCAGGGGGGGAAAAAAACTGTGAAAAAAAAAATCAATATGGAAAATTCATTCATAATACATTAGATTGTGCCCTATTTTTATACTAACTGCTAATACACTGCTTAAAACTATAATTGTTCAGAATGTGTAGTTTTACTAGTTTACTAGCTAATAAAAAAAAACTTAAATTGTAATCGTTCAAAAAATGTGTAAATGTTCAATAATTCAATGTTGTATTTAAAAATACAGTTATTACATTTTTGGCTATATGTAGTTGTATTAACCTGAACTGACTGTTTTCTGTTTTGTATTTAATAAATTGATTTGAAATCCCTTTGACTACTATAAATTTTTGACAATACAGACATTAGTTATGTGGTGACTGCATCCATTTCAGATGTATAATAACTGTTTTTTCCAAAGACTTAAGTTATAGTAGCTGAAAAGTATTTATAGTGAAACAGATTTATTGTTGTAGATTAATAGTGCAGGCCCTGTGTGGGCTTAGTGAGGGCTTCCTGGGGGCTAAGTGAGGGTTGCCCATGCAGGGCCAATGCTAAGGGGCCAACGTTTTTGCCAATGAGCAAATTCTCAGGGGCCCTACGCTGGCAACCCGCTGGGGGCCCTAAGGCTAGCCCTAAGTGGACCCATAAAGGGCCAGTGCAGGCTTGTTTGCAGGGCTGTTTCTTGGTCAAGACAGTCAATGGTGATGTCTGAAAAAACCAGTCAACTTAAGGCCTGTTCACACCAAGCATGATAACTATAAAGTTAACGATAAAGATATAGTTCTAAAAAATGTTCTCAATATTAAAGAATAGCAGAGCCCACACCACAACTATAACGATAAAGGCAAAGAGAAACGATATCGTTGGAATCACTTTCCGAACGTTTTGCATGAACTCCTCCTTTATTAGAGCTGTTTGCAGAATGTTTTTTTTTCATTATTAGGTAGACCTATGTTGGTTCCCTCAGTGGAAAACCCACCACAGAGATAGGTCCGTTTGTGGAATAAACCTTGTGTTTCAATGCTTAATTTAAACATCTAATCTAACCTTGTGTATGTAATCATATATAACAATAGGTTACTGTCGTAACCCCGGTTCTCTGAAACATCAAGTGGAGAGATCCACCTATGGGAAGGGCATCCATACCTGACCTCTGCAGAAAAGCATCTAATTGCACCAAATCTGGCTAGACAGACAGAAGTGCGCAGCCAATGCCAGGTAAGGCCCCACCCCCTTACCTGAGAGCATATAAGGCCTGCTCGCGACGCTATTCTCCAGTTGACATTCTTCTTCTCGCGACCTCTGAAACATGCAGTAACACACACAACAGAAGCAGCAACGTATGAATGACTTCTTTTTGTGAACATGATGGAACATCAACACATATATGAGATTCCCTCTCAGGATTCTGCCAGGGAAACTGTGGCAGTTGAAATGAACAATTTCTCAGAGTCAGATAATGGAGGGGTTTCACCTGAAGTCATCTATTTGAGAAGTACAGTCAAAGTGCATGTAAGACCAACACAGTGGCCGTGATTGTGACCGGTGCAGTCACAAAACATTGTTTCTAGTCTTCTACTGTGGTAGAGTCTTTAATAATCGTGTTAACGTCCATAGGTTACCTGGGGTTTCCTCAGCAAGTTCCTCTGACACGTCTTTTCCCTCTTTTGAACTGTCTTTTGACATTGAAAGGCAAAAATCAAAACCCCAAAATTATTATGATCAAAGTAGACACAACTCTTATCCATCTGGATGCAACATTAAAACAAGCAATTATGCTTTGTAGTTACAGAATGTAAATAAGTCTTATGAAACTATACACGCATATTCACTTATTTTTTTAGATGCAATAACAAAACGCAGGTGTTTCCCGAGGGTCACACATCAGTAAATATGTCTCTGTTTTTGTAGACACTCCCTTGTCACCATATGTTTGTTGCTTCAATAATAGTATAGTTTTTAATGTTTTTATTATTCTTGCTAATAAATTACTTTGGTAAGACATAATGTGAATGAGAATGGATCAACAAATAAACAATTAAATCATGACCTTATCAGCAATTATATTCAATTAAATTCAAGTTTATTTGTATAGAGCTTTTCACAATACAAATCGTTGCAAAGCAACTTTACAGCAAATTAAGTTTCTACAATATTTAGTGGTAGCTTATCAGTGGTGACTGTCAGTTAATGTACAATATGGCAGAAATGTACGGAAAAATCAAACAGACGATGAACACTATTAACACTATTAACAGCAAATTATTATATGATGCAATCAAACTTATGGCAAAATGTGGTAGTTATGTATGTTGTTTCCGGGTTGGCATCTCTGAGGTCCTCTGAGGGGTTGGGCATCATCTATTGTCTCAGGTGGTATGGGTACAAGAATGAAGCTTGTGTAAATCCTAGGCAAAAACAGAAAAACAAATAGAGACATAATTAGCATAGCATAGCTGTTCCAACCAAGCAAAATTGATTAGCTAAAGAATAATAATGTGCATTTGATCAGATAAAACTGCAGTACAAGATTATGAGATGCAATATTTGAATGCTTGGCCAAAGAGATGTGTCTGTAATTAGATTTAAAAAGAGAAGGAGTGTGTCTGAACCCGAACATTATTCAGGAAGGCTATTCCAGAGTTTGGGAGCCAAATGCGAAAAAGTTATACCTCCTTTAGTGGACTTTGCTATCATAGGTACTACCAAAAGTCCAGAGTTTTGAGACCTTAGGGAGCGTGATGGATTGTAACGTGGTAGAAGACTAGTTAGGAACGCAGGGGAGCGATTTCTTCTGTTTCTAAGATGGAGGAATGCTGTTTTTGTAACATGGGAAATATGTTTTCAAAAGGCAAGTTGCTATCTAATATAACACCCAAATTTTTGACTGTAGAGGAAGTAACAGTACATCCGTCTAGTTGCAAATTGTAATCAAGAGAGTTTTTTTTTTTTTTCTGTGTACTGCTTTTTGGTCCAATAAGTAATATATCTGTTTTATCCGAATTTAATAGGAGAAAATTATGGGTCATCCAATCTTTTACATTTTTAATACACTCTGTTAGCTTAGATAAATTAGAAGTTTCATCGCGGTCTTGTTGAGATATATAGTTGAGTATCATTGGCATAACAGTGGAAACTAATCCCGTATTTTTTAATAAAATTACCAAGGGGCAACATGTATATCGAAAAATAGCAGAGGACCTAGAACGGTCCTTGTGGCACTCCATATTTTACTGTTGATAATTGAGATGACTCCCCATTTAATTGAACAAGGTGGTAGCGATCGGACAGTAGGATCTAAACCATCTTAAAGCCTGCTATAGTGTCGAACGCAGCACTAAGTTCAAGTAAAACTAGCAATGAGACACATCCTTGGTCTGACGCAAGAAGCAATTAATTTGCAATTTTAACGAGTGCAGTTTCTGTGCTATGGTGGGGCCTGACACCTGACTGAAACCTGAATAAAAAAAAATTTTTTTCCAGGAAGGAGCACAATTGAGCAGACACAACTTTTTCTAAGATTTTAGACATAAACTGAAGATTTGAGATGGGTCTGTAATTTATTAGTTTACTAGGATCTAGTTGTGGTTTTTAATAAGAGGCTTAATAACCGCCAACTTGAATGGCTTTGGGACGTGACCTAAAGACAACGAAGAGTTAATAATATTAAGAAGCGGTTCTTCTACTACAGGTAACAACTCTTTCAATAATTTAATGGGTACAGGATCTAACAGGCATGTTAATGTTGGTTTAGATGCAGTGATAAGTTTATTTAGCTCTTCCTGTCCTATAGTTGTAAAGCACTGCAGTTTATCTTTTATCAGTTTATATCTATTCTGTGGTATCCACTTTTTTTGACTGAAATTATATTACAGCAATCAAAGACTTCAACGATGGCTTTTTGTCTGATGCTGTTTCACCCAATGCCTAATTGTAGGCTACAAGACCTGACACTTGACATTGTTTTTTCTGAAAGCCTTTCAGTCAGAGGCGCAATAACGTTTAGTCCAGTGGCTGAAGCCTTTTAGTCTGAGGTACAATGCCTTTTTGTCATATAACTGAGGTCTGAGGATGTCCTAAATTGTGCACAGTGTCACTGTCTTGTGAAATGTGCCAAGAATACACTTGTAACACAATTACTGTATCAGGAGGCAGGATTATGTCAGTGTAATGAGTTTGTGGGCGGCAAATGGAGAAGACCGAGATATGAATGAAAAGTGTAAAAGTATCCCTATTTTAACTTTTTGCTAGCAGATTTTAGAAGGTTAGAACAGAGAGACAATAGTTTTGCCTTATAATACATAGGCCTATAATAATATTTTAGAACAAGAAAGCATTGTGGTTCATTTTTATGCAAAATAAAACATGTTAAATCTTTACTTTAACCATCATTTTTGTGTACATTGAATATAACTGAAACTCGATCAGAAATACTGTAGATTTTAGTGCAAAGCTGTGTATTTGTGTGCCGAGTGCTAGTGTGATTTTTGAACAAGGCAGTAGCTGCTCTGTGTCACTGTGACTCTCTGGCGCAGTAATACACAGCTGTGTCCTCAGTCTGCATATTCTGTCCTTGTAGAGTCACTGTGTTGCTGGAAGACTCTCTGTTAACTTGAAATCTACTTTTCAGTTTATCACTGTAATATGAGTTACCACTACCACACATCCCTCCAACCCATTCCGGGGCTTTTCCTGCAGGTTGCCGAATGAAGTGAGTACAGTAGCTGCTGTCAGTCACTGAATATCCAGAGATTTTACAGGACAGAGTCAAAACCTGACCAGGACTTAAGACCATAGAATCAGTCTGAGTCAGTTCAACACAGTGGACACCTGAGGGAGAAAATATGACCAGAAATGTTAGAGATATGACAACATTATATATAACCATGAGTGTTTTTAATATGAAGTATCTCTATTGAAGCTATAAAGACTTACGAGAAGCAGCTGCCAGCAGCAGCAACAACCAGAGAGATGAAGAGATCATGGTTTGAGACATGTGAGAACAAGGATGCGTCTTTTCATTTAATACTCAAAAACCAAAAAAAAAAACAAAAAAAAAAAAAAAAAAAAAAAAAAAAAAAAAAAAAAAAAAAAAAAAAAAAAAACAGGGAGAAGGGGAGGGTGAATATTTCTAATTCCATGGCGGTCCAATTAATATCATGGAGGCTTATGCAATAGTTTATGTACAGCAAATGTGAACTGTGAATTTTTATTAGTGTCTTTTTTTTATTAGTCCCCCCCAGTCGATTGTTTTGTTGGAAATTATATTGTTGATTATTATGAGTACTTAAATTATTTCAGACAGGACCACTTTGGAAAGTTACTTGAGTTTATTGAAACACAATTTATCTTTGGCGGTATGGTTCCTTATGGGGGTTCTTTGCTCCAGAATAAATTGAACATACAAGAGCTTTAACATTAACCCACCGGAACCATCAGCTTGGAAATACATAGATAATTAAGACACTTAGTAATGTCTTTAAAAGGGAACGGTGGTAATCGTGTATATGTGCAGTGGAACGTCTATGCTGTAGCTTGGTTATGAGGATGAGTGTCTCTAAGTAGTGAGGTCCATGCCAGCCGGGACTTGGAAGCCTTAGTGATCTGAAACAAAAGAAGACGACAACCAGAAGGTGCACAGTAATATGCTTATGCTTATAATGGGGAGGGAGGGAGGGTTGCAAGCAGTTTGAGCATACTTACCGAGCAGTAATGCCATGTATATATGTCCCGTGTCTAATAGGAGAATGGTAGTGATTGGAGCGATTTGACAGCTGACCACGTCAGCTGGTCACAGCCTATGCCTACGTGGCCTGACTGAACTAACGCTGCGCTCGATTAGGCTTGCCTTGATGTTTGTTTTAGTTTTTTGACCAGCTGAGTTAATGTTTAGAATTTTTGATGAGCTTCAAACTATTTCTGTGCATCTGTATAAGTCAGAATGAGGAAAATCATCAAAAACACTTTTAATTTGTGATATGATGATGGTGTTTTTGTATAGGGAGGCTATTGGCGTCTGTCACTGTGTTTATCTGGCACAATAATACACAGCTGTGTCTTCAGCTTGCATATTGTTTCCTTGCAGTGTTATTGTGTTACTGGAAGTGTCTCTGCTGATACTGAACTTGCTTTTCAGCGAGTCCTTGTATGCTACGCCTCCACCACTCCAGATGACTCCAATCCACTCCAGAGCTTTTCCTGCAGGCTGACGAATCCAGCCTGTATGCTCACTTGTAACTGAATAGGAGACTTTACAGTTGATAGTGAGAGTGGCATCAGGACGGACAGTCAGAGACTCAGGCTGAGTGAGTTCATATGAATCAATACCTGTATCAAATCAAATAATACCAGTTAATAAGAGAGCATGATGCTTAAAATCTGTTTACAAGCTTTTAAGCAACAAAATGATGTATCACACAGAAAGCAGACTAAACTTACAGGATATCACTGCCAGAAGCAGCACTAAAGATGAAGAGATCATGGTTTGTTTCACAGCACAGTTTGAATGAACTGAAGCGATTCTTCACTCCCTCTAGTGATCAGATGAATATATAAACTGACTCATACCTGCTGTTTAAATATGCAACAGTAGATTTACATAATCATACAGAGCTACTAATCAAAACTACATGCTACAAAAATATTCATGTTAGGGTTAATATTATTTATTGCTCTCATTAGAGACTTTATGACATGTTTTAAATTTTTTTCTCTCATGGACATCAATTGATTTTACACCATTTTCTTATCCATCTTTTCTAATTAATTTTGACTCCTTTTGAGAACTTGTGCACTGACAAATGCTGAAAAAAATCTCTTGAAATATGGTAAGATTCATATGCACTTTTATATTCATACGTATGAGGATTTTTTTTTTTTTTACTCTTTATTCAAGATGTTTTAGAGAAGAACTGCTTGTGGTTATCACTGTGTTCACTCTTGTGCATCATAAGACACTGTTGTGTCCTTCATCATCATATTCTGTCCTTATAGAGTTGTTTTGCTCCTGTAATAGTCTCTGGCAACTTAAAAGTTACATTTTTAATTTGTCACATCTACACATTAAAAGATACACATTGTGTTAAAAGAATCAGATATGCCTTTGTGCTGTTTAATGTATGAGCTGTTATAGTGAACTTCACTGCATACTGTACCATCTCCAGCGATTGTATATCATTTCATTAGTTTGCATTTCATAGATTGTTTTTTATTCTCTGCTGCCACCTGTTGACTTCTAGTAACAAGAGATAAAACAGCCAGTGTGTTTTTTGTTCAGCCGTGCAAGACCTTTGTGTCACTGTGCTTGCTTTGCACAGTAATACACAGCTGAGTCTTCTGCTGTCAGGCCTGATAGTTTCAGATACACCATACTCTTTGAATTATCTCTGATGATTTCAGTTCGACTTTTGAAGGATTCAGAGTAGTCATAGCCACTGCTGTCACTATAAACACGTCCCATCCACACAAGTGGTTTTCCAGCTTGATGTCTGATTCAGTGCATAACACTGCAGCCAAAGCTGAACCCAGATCCTCTACAGGACAGAGTCAGAGTATCTCCAAGCTTTTTCTGAACTGTGCTTTCAGTGGACGCCATACTTTGACATTTTATGCCTAAAAAGAAGATTGAAAAGATTGGTTTAATTTGGAATCTGTTTACCCTAGATCTGATAATAGAGTGTCAAAATCAAGTTGTAGGCTGAATGAGAGCGCAGTAAGCAGAGTGCATTCTCATCTGAAAGTGGGATGTAAACCAACTTCAGATACAATCAGCCAGCACATAAAATACTAACAACGGACGTTCGGGTTGTTGTTTTGCGTTGGGGAGGGTCACTTTACGACACTAAAAAATGTCATAAAGAGTCTATACAAGATTTTCTTTTTAATAGGGGTTATGAACTCAGGAAAATAACTGTTTATGGGTTGTTGTTTAGTCATGTTATGCAGGTACTATGGTGTAGGACAAAGGGGTAAAATAAGAAAGAGGCCAGGATAACGTCAGTGACACACCGTTTGTTTGTTTGTTTGTTTGCTTTACTGCAAATTCGTTTTTAAACAAGTATACTATAGTTTACAAGTATACTAACTATATTAGTCTATGGGGAGTGAATATTTTTAGGCTTTTTTTATACAACAGTTATTTGGTTCCTCAAATATATAAAAAAAAAATTTCAGTGAGTCACTGAATAATTTATTTGATTGATTGGTTCAAGTCACTGAGGGATGAAACAACCAACTGTCTATTTGAATGAGTCAAACGTTCATGAGGTATTGCTTAAATGAAGCACTTTATCATTTAATTTATCATTTATCATCTATCATGTACTTAAATAATAATTTACAAACACAGTCTGCATACATCAGATGTCCTTCAGGCAGAAAAAATTAGAGCTGTTTGCAGAATGTTGTGGTTTTTATTTATTTATTTATTCATTATTAGGTAGACCTATGTTGGTTCCCTCAGTGGAAAACCCACTACAGAAATAGGTCAGTTTGTGGAATAAACCTTGTGTTTCAATGCTTAATTTAAACATCTAATCTAACCTTGTGTATGTAATCATATATAACTACCAGCCCTACTTTTGTATGGCTTTGTGGCTGCAGTTAATAAAAGGACAGCAAGCTTTTATCACGGAGTGAAAGTAGATCACACAGTTTTCACACCACAAAGGGCGAGTTCATGGAAACTGACAGAACACATTTAGGACAATATAAGAGAACAGAACACGCAGTAACACACACAAAAGAAGCAGCAAGCGTATGAATGACTCCTTGCTGATTAATTTTTGTGAACATAATGCAACATCAACCCATATATGAGATTCCCTCTCAGGATTCTGTCAGGGAAACTGTGGCAGTTGAAATGAACAATTTCTCAGAGTCAGATAATGGAGGGATTTCACCTGAAGTCGTCTATGTGAGGGTAAAATTGAAAGGAAAAGACTACATGTGCTGCTCTGTGTTTAACATCATGTTTTGCAACTGCTTGTTTCTGGGTTTTGCTGCATTGATTTGTTCGTTAAAGGTAAGTGAGATATCCGCATGTTTCTTTCTAAAACAGCATGTTAGTCTTTACTCAAAATTACTCAGATTTACCAAGTTTTCCTCTATTGTTTTAAAGGCGAGAAGCAAGATGAATGACGGAGACATGGTGAAGGCTCAGAAGTACAGCCGACGTGCATGTAAGACCAACACAGTGGCCGTGATTGTGACCAGTGTGACTCTAACTGTGTTTCTAGTCTTCTACTGTGGTAGAGTCTTTAATAATCGTGTTAACGTCCATAGGTTACCTGGGGTTTCCTCAGCAAGTTCCTCTGACACGTCTTTTTCCTCTTTTGAACTGTCTTTTGACACTGAAAGACAAAAATCAAAACCCCAAAATTATTATGATCAAAGTAGACACAAATCTTATCCATCTGTAAGTAACATTAATAGAAGCCCTCAGAGACCCTCATACAGTGGAGGAAGATGGAAACGGTGAAGACAGAAATACAAGTGATACTGTGAGGTGAAAATTATCATCTCAGTTTTATTGAAATGTCATAATAATATCATGTTTAGTTTGATTAACAGAATTTGGATTAGAAACCTTTTCTAGTCATCATGTTCACATAATTTGCTTCTGATATCACTTGCTGAGAAGACAAGGATATAGCAATTTCTTGATTGTATTGTCTTCTATTTATGTTTGAATGATCATGTTATTAGCTTTAACAGAATGTATTTTAGTGGTTTATATATGCTTTGAAATTACAGAATGTAAATAAGTCTTATGAAACTATACACGCATATTCACTTATTTTTTTAGATGCAATAACGAAACGCAGGTGTTTCCTGAGGGTCACACATCAGTAAATATGTCTCTTTTTTTGTAGACACTCCCTTGTCACCATATACTGTATGTCTGTTGCTTCATAGTTTTTAATGTTTTTATTAGTCTTGCTAATAAATTACTTTGGTAAGACAGAATGTGAATGAGAATGTATCAACAAATAAACAATTAAATCATGACCTTATCAGCAATTATATCTATTCTGTGGTATCCATTTTTTTGACCGAAATTATATTACATCAACAAAAGACTTCAAAGATGGCTTTTGTCTGATGCTGTTTCACCCAATGCCTAACTTTACAAGACCTGACACTTGACATTGTTTTTTTTTTCCTGAAATCCTTTCAGTCAGAGGCGCAATGCTGTTTAGCTGGCCAATGGATAAGCCTTTTAGTCTGAGGTACAATGCCTTTTTGTCATATAACTGAGGTCTGAGGATGTCCTAAATTGTGCACTGTATCACTGTCTTGTGAAACGTGCCAAGAATACACTTGTATTAATTTTTGTGAACATTAAATATAACTGAAACTGGATCAGAAACTACTTTTCAGTTTATCACTGTAATATGTGTTACCATCACCACATATGCATCCAACCCATTCCAGAGCTTTTCATGCAGGCTTGCCGAATGAGTATTTTTTTTATTTTTTTTTTTTTTTTTTTTTTTTTTATTTTTTTTTTCTTTTTTTTTTTTTTTTTTTATTTAATACAGTAGTGATGTCAGTCACTGAATATCCAGAGATTTTACAGGACAGAGTCAAAACCTGACCAGGACTTAAGACAAGAGAATCAGTCTGAGTCAGTTCAACACAGTGGACACCTGAGGGGGAAAATATGACCAGAAATTTTAGAGATGTGACAACATTATATATAACCATGAGTGTTTTTAATATGAAGTATCTCTAAAGAAGCTATAAAGACTTACGAGAAGCAGCTGCCAGCAGCAGCAACAACCAGAGAGATGAAGAGATCATGGTTTGAGACGAGTGAGAACAAGCTGCTTCTTTTCATCTTAAAACTCAAATAACAAGGAGGAGGAGGAATATTTGCATAATTCATTACATCCAATTACTATCATGATGCTTAAGCAATAATTTATGTACAGCAAAATGTGAATGTTTAATATTTATTAGTTTCTTTATTTTTATTAGCTTTTTTTACTTATTTTGGTGCAAATTATATTTGTTGATTATATTATGCATTTACTTAAATTTATTAGGCTTGCCTTGAAATTTGTTTTTGTTTTTGACCAGCTGAATTAATGTCTATAATTTTTTGATGAGCTTCAAACTATTTCTGTGCATCTTTATAAGTCAGAATGAGGAAAATCATCAAAAACACATTTAATTTGTGATATGATGATGGTGTTTTTATACAGGGAGGCTGTTGGCGTCTGTCACTGTGTACGTTTGGCACAATAATACACAGCTGTGTCTTCAGCTCGCATATTCTTTCCTTGCAGTGTTATTGTATTACTGGAAGTGTCTCTGGTGATACTGAACTTGCTTTTCAGGGAATCCTTGTAGTATAAGCTTCCACCACTCCCGATCAATCCAATCCACTCCAGAGCTTTTCCTGCAGGCTGACGAATCCAGCCTGTAGCATAGCTTGTAACTGAATAGGAGACTTTACAGTTGATAGTGAGAGTGGCATCAGGACGGACAGTCAGAGACTCAGGCTGAGTGAGTTCATTTGAATCAATACCTGTATCAAATCAAATAATACCTGTTAATATTAGCAACAAAATGATGTATCACACAGAAAGCAGACTAAACTTACAGGATATCACTGCCAGAAGCAGCAGTAAAGATGAAGAGATCATGGTTTGTTTCACAGCACAGTTTGAAAAAACTGAAGCGATTCCTCACTCCCTCTAGTGATCAGATGAATATATAAACTGACTCATACCTGCTGTTTAAATATGCAACAGGAGATTTACATAATCACACAGAGATGTTAATGAACTTCACATGCATCACGCTGACATTGAACATTATTTTAAATAATTGGCTTTTCGTTTTGAATTTAATGAAGTCATTATTTACATGGATAGAGTCGATGAGCGGGAAACAGTTTGCAGACAATGTGACTGTAAATTTAAACTAAGTATAAACCATCATGAAAAGTAAACTGCTTTATTCCATTATCTAATCATGCAATACTCTGATGTAAATGAATGGAACTGCATTCTTATTTATTTTATTTTTTTCTCTTCATTTTATTATTATATCAGGGCTCTTATATCAACATTACTAACATTGAGAGTTTTTTGAACACCAGTTGAAAACCTAGAAGAGACAAAATTCTAATTTATTGCTCTTATTAAAACGTCTATGGCATTGAACTTTAAAAAATTAAATGTTATTTTTTATTTTCTCTACAAACTTCAAATTATTTATATTACATTTTATAGATATTTAAACAACTATTTTAATGACTAAAATCTACAGGCAAGTAAATGTTGTTGTGTGTTGTAGGTGTAGTTATTTTATTACATCGGGTACCTAAAGGAAAATGAGAAAGTTGCAACTTTTTTTTTTTTTTTTTTGTTTTTTTCAGGTTTAGCTTTAGTTCGAATGTAATAAACTCTCATTCTGGACAGTATGGATCTGGTGGACCTACATGAGAAAGACTATAAATATAATTCAACTATGTTAGTGATATGTTTTAATATGTTGCATTAATCCTTTAACATCCCTGATCTGCAGAAATATAGCCTACTTTTCATCTGGCAGAGTGCTCTCTATTGTAATATCAGCAGTATTCTTATCAAAGATGAATAACTTTGACTTTAACTTTGACTTTATAACTGTGACTATACATAGCAAACAGTTACAGGTAATCTAAAAATGTCCTTCATGTGGTAAAGTCTAATGAATTGGTTGTGTTCAAGTCAAAATATTTTTTTATCTAATTAAACTTGATTGTACTAATAATTTACATCAACAAAGTAAAGTCTGCGGGTCATTTCTCAGACGTTTGCTGGGCTGTGAAACACTGATGCAAGTAAGAGTCATTTTTGTAGACTATTCCTACAGTATGTATGGGGGACTTTTTATTGCTCGTTTCATTCAAGATGTTTTTGTTTTGTACATTGTTGCTCTCTCTTGGCACAGAATACACAGTGTGTCTCAGTCTGCATTTTGTCCTTTCAGAGTTATGTGTTGCTGGAAGGGACTCTCTGGTTAATTTGAAATCTATTTTAAGTACTATCACTGAATATGTGTTACCATCACACATAGCGCTCCAACCCATTACAGAGCTTTTCCTGCAGTGCTGTATCCCGGAGTCCAGTAGCTGATGTCAGTCATGATATCCAGAGATTTACAGGAAAGAGTCAAAACCGACCAGGACTTAAAGGGGTCATATGATACGGTTTAATTTTTCTGTTTGGAGTGTTACAAGCTCTTGGTGCATAAATAATATCTGTAAAGTTTCAAAGACTAAAGTCTCGAATCCAAAGATATATTCTTTATAAAAGGTAAGAGTCAACCACACCCTCCTAAAACAACTCGTTCTAACACGCCCCCACATATCTACATTTCACGGTGTGGGAAGATTTGCATAACACCGCTCAAAGAAAGAAGGCGTAACTTTTAATCTCACTGTAGTATTGTTGCTGCCGCATGTAATGAAGGGCTGTGTATTTCGTTGTGAAAGCGAAAATACTTAGTTTGACCTTCCAAAAATGGACACGACTAGAAAACAGTGGTTAAGTTGTATTTACAACACAAATACAACTGAACAAATATTCAAATGTGTCCAGCGCATTTTATGGAGGACTGTTTCCTGACCCTGGGAGAGTAGACTACAATGCCAGCTGTTCTGGA
>JADLZN010007679.1:0-39792 GCA_018155175.1 Sinocyclocheilus anophthalmus | reverse complement strand
AGCTGTAATGCTGGCGAGCCATTTTATTAGCTCTGAAAGAGGGATAGAAAGAAAAAAGAGAGAAAGAGGGGAAAAGAGAGGCTCTTTTCCAAAATCTAGCGATCAAAACCATTTTAAGCCATTATAGGCACACTTCCAACATGAAAGCTGCTCCAAAAGGTAGGCTGAATGATTATATAGATCAAACAATCATATTAGTTTAATAAAATAAAAATTAATTGCAATACATTTTGCAGATAACATGATTTATATAAAACTTGCTTACATCTGAAACGTATTATTTTATTTAAAGTTAAAATGCATATTAATATATCAGGTCTTGTTTTTAAATATTAAGATTAACTAAATATTCTTTTTTTTTATTTAACGGTTAATTCACTTAACTAACTGTACAATGCAGTAACACTGAATTAAAATTAAATAAATAAAATAAACCTTAGTTGAATAAAAACAGTAGTATATTAGTAGCATTAAGTAAAATATATTAAGTAAAATAATTCAAATATATTATACTATTATCAAAATAATCTTTTTTTTTATTCACAATTTTTTAAGTAAAGAAAACATGAAACTGAATTAAACTTTACATATTATATTATATTATATTTAGTTTTATGGATTCACTGTTTTTAAGCAAAGAAAACATGAAATTGAATTAAACTTTACATATAAAATAATACTGTTAACTGCATTAAATTAAGATTATTTAATAATTATGTTGCCTTCTAAAATAACTTCATTTGGCCAAATTGTAAGAAGAGAGATTGCGGCAATCGCAAAATGCACTGCGACAAACTTTTTGGGAAAAACTTCATTTCAGACTGCAGACAAGTCAAGAAAATGTTTTATTATATGTATATTTAATACCAAAAAGTACTGATACAAATTGTATCTAATCCAAACATTTGATTTTGAGTCGAAACGCTAAGAAGTTAGTCAGTAGTCACTGTAGTTGATAGACAACAAGGCAGCTGACTAGGTTTTGGAACAGAGCTAGAGAGAGAGAGAGACAGAGATTGTTTAAGACAAGAAGATAAAGCTATAACTGAACGCGCGAGTGGCTATATCATAGTTAATATCTCGCAATTCTGAGTTTATATCTTTGCAATACTTTTGCAATACTTTTTTCTGCAGAATTGCGAGTTTATGTCACACAGTTTAGACTTTTCTTCTCAGAATTGCGAGTTATATCCTATATCTTCCAATAGGCTTTTTCTGCCATAGAATAAAAAAAATAAAAAAAAGGGTTTAATTGCGACGTTTTCTTGCACCCCCATCAGCTTTTTTTTCACGATTAAAAGAGTTTATTATCTCACATGTCAGTCTTTTTTCTCCAATTGCAATTCTATCTTAGCTAATAGTCGCGCGTTCTGACTTTTTTCTTTTATTCACAGATGTTGCATCTCACATTTAGGAATTTCGAACGAGAGAGTTAGCATAGTTAACATCTGCAATTCTGAGTGTAAGGTCTTTGCAATAGTGAAAATTTATTCGCAGAATTGTGAATTTATGTCCACAATTCGATTTTGTGATCAGAATTGCGAGTCATATTCTTAGTTAACATATCAAAATTCTGAGTTACAGTATATCTCCATCAACTCAGTTTTTCTCAGAATTGCAAAAAAAAAAAAAAAAGGCAGAATTGTGCGATTCACTTGCTCCATGTAAGAGTTTTGTACAAATGCGATTGTAACAGATTCATATGATTAGAAAACCAATCACCAAAAGTCAAATAGTATGGTTGCCATGTTGATTGTTGTTACCCGCCAAAGCTAAAAACAGCATAAACCAGTATGAAAAATTGGCAAGGATATTGAGCTGTTTGCCCCGTTAAATTTCATTTCATGCTGTGTTGTTCCACCCTTCACCCAGACAAGTGTGGAATTGATGGCTACACAGCTCGTTGCCCTTTGCTAACAGTAATTACAGCATGCATTAGCATGGGGAGCGCACATTAGAGTCAGAAATCTAATAGTGGTGTTGATCTGACTGAACCGAGGGGGGGTGGGGGGGGGGGGGGGAACTTTGGGGGGGTTTTCCCCGGGCTCTTTCATCAGGCTTCTCCACGTCCAAGGGCAGGGTGGACCCAGCTGACTCTCAGCTCTCCTAATCAAGAGCTGGCAGGCAAATGAAGCTGAGCACTGAATAATTAATCAGCATGATTACAATGATGAATGCACCCAAATCTTGTAGGGGCTGTATTACTTTGGGTAGGGGGTGGATGAGGGAGAGCGACACGGCGAGGAAGGAAGAGGGAGACAGATTGCGGAGGGTTGAGATCAGCAGAAAGCCAGAGAGAAAAAGGGTGGAGGGGGGCCGGAGAGCTGGCCAGCCACCCACTATTAGGGCCATCTGTCCTGCAGAAAGACATTTCTGTGTAAGCGCAAGCGAGAGCTTTGCGTATGTTTGTTACTATTTATTCCCCAAAACTGTGGCAAAAGCCCACTGTGCAACTGAGCCACAGGAAGAAGCGTTTCCAGGGGCACTTCCTGACAAGCCAGAGCTTGTTGTGTAATATTCAGTTTTAAGAGTTGGCTGAACTCCTGGAACCTGCAGCAGCTGAGGGCTTTGTCACTTTTTTTCACCTTTTGATTGATTTGTGTGTATATTTATATTTCCATGTTGTATTGCGATGAACCTTTGTCAATGTAGACACAGTACTTAATTTGTTGTGAATGAAAAATTAATGTCCTAGATTTTCCACTGTTTTTTTGCGTTCAATTAATATGTATGTATGGTGTATGTAATTATTATACACACCAATATATATTTTAAATCTATTACTCGGTTTATAAATAATATATATACATATTATATATATATATATATATCTATCTTAAGATATATATATTACGGTAAAGTCCAGTTTCGTAGAGTGAGAGAAAATGCTAGCACACACAACCACACAACACACACAATAAGTAAAATAAATGTCTTCTGAGTGGACAGAGGGAAAAAATCATTATTTAAAAAAATATTAAAATCACAAAAATATACAATAAAAATAATGTTAACCATCCCTTAACGCAGCAAAAATCGAACACCTTGTTGCTTCTCACTGTTTTACTTTTATACGGTTTTATGTATACGGTCTATTTATCCATCTTCATTTATGCCTTGCATTTATGCCAGCAATATTTTGTAAATATATTTACCTCTCTGCCGGTGCTCCGTTAATCACACATTAGGTGTAGTTCTAAATAAACTTTTACACGGGGTACACTCATAGGAAAGCAAGCGTTGTGGCCGTACATTTTCACCAAGAAGAGGCGTAGGCCGGCTCAATGATTCAGTCTTTACTATTATTGAGGATTATCGCCGCACGCTTTCGCGGCGATGCTGCAATTTCTTTGTGGCTTCTTTGGACCTTGTTTTCTACGCCATTTTTTTCTTCGTGCACTTCACCAGCACTTAACATTGGGTCCCTCAGCCACGGTCATTCTCATGAGCATTAACTTCATATATGACGTATACCTTGGCTGATGTCATCCATCACACCCCTCGACAGATGAAGACAAGTGATGTTTTGTTCTCCTTCCCGCGGTGTGGAGGAGATGTGCCCGTTGAGATATGTGAGCAGTGCACCTTATTGCTGAATGCGGGCCGGAGCCATCACCCAAAACCCTGCGGACCCACCAGATATTTCAATGAGCGAGTAAATGGTCATAAAAAGTGACACATGAATATATGGGCTCGAGTCCTACCCCACCTGGTACAAATGGCGCTGGCTTGCCGTCTGTCTACTGAATAGAGCACAGAGTTCCCCACCCCAACTCCATAATGCCGTATTTATGCAGGGTGCCGTCGTGGATTAACAGGAGGTGCCGTTTGTTAGCACAAGGCTTGCGCGCCACAAGCTGCAGGCGTTGAGTACTGCGGCGTGGTCGTCGGACCTACCTGTGTCACACATTACGCACGGCAGACACCTGCTCACGGAAGGCGATCCACGGCCAGATGTAAAGACGACGGAACGGCACGCCGCAGGGACAGAAGCTGCTACATTGAAGGAATCCATTATTTCAATGTTGCTGCACCACGTCATAGGGTTGAAACGGAAGGGAGCCGACTATTGGAAGGGGGAAGTGGAGAGCTTGAAACTCATGGGGCGAAGAGTAGCGATTGTGTCGTTTGGAGTTTGTTTAAGCATGGTGGTTAATATACTTTAATACACATTCCTAGAGTGATTTATTGGTGAATGTTATTCCAAAGAACAAAAATTGGTAATCGTAATTGGTAATCTTTTAAGGAAATGTAGGAGCTTTATTTTATTCTATTGAATATCCTGTTTTCCCTGTTAGATGTCTGATTATTGAACCAAAAATTGTTGCAGTTGCTGTTTTAGATTACATTTTAAAGGAACACTCCACTATTTTTTAAAATTGGTTCATTTTCCAACTCCCCTAGAGTTTAAACAGTTGAGTTTTACCGTTTTCGTTAATGCATGCGCTGTGACAAACATGGTACGGCAAAGCATAAGTTCCTTGATTAGTACGCCAGAATGAGAGTATAGTCCTAGCCATATCGGACCTAGAACTTTTCATTTTCCGTCGGTTTAGTAGCGATGTAACTACCGAAGAGTCAAGGTTTTTTTTTTTAAATAGAAAAATAAGAAATCTCTTTGGTCATTTTTGAGCGAGATGCTGATACACACATACATGTAATACATTGTTTATTGTCACAGTTCGCTGTTTAGGAAGCACGCAGGAGGCACGAATAAACTAAAACAGTCTTTAATCCACGGAACACTGGGTACATCCACACTGGAAATGGCAGGAAACACACAAACATAACAAGTAGAACCGACAAACACAGAACGCAAAAGGCATAAACGTGCCTCTTTATGCAATACTGGGGCTACGTTAACAAACCCAACAGGAGCAACGGGATTGTGACAATAATAAAGATAAACGAGGACAGGAAAATGATACCCTATGAGGAAAAATACAGGAACCAAAAGACCAGAGGCAAAGGGGCTGATCCTGACATAACGCTCCCTCCCGGAAGGTGCGTCTTCGCACCGTAGAACAACAGAGGGGGGCAATGGGTGGGAACTAAGGAGGGGAAGGCTCCGGCGGACGGTCAGCGAAGGCTTGGGGTTGGGCACTGGTAGAGGAGATGGCCACCGCGGCGCTCGAGTGCGGCGACACCAGAGAGCGGGGGGCGAACTAGCCACTGACCACGAAGAGGGAACACCAGAGCGGAACGAGGAGAGCAGAGAGCGTGAGCGACCCGCGCCGGCTCCGAACGACGTGGCTGAGAGATTCGCAGCTACGCTATGTGCGCTCGCGTGCCAAAAGCGCGAGAGGTCTTCAGAGAGTAGCCAGACAGATCGAGGAGGAGCGCCGCAGGAGTCGCACGGAACAGGGCCACAGCCGCATGATGGCGGCCCACGGTGGAGCCGACGAAGGGAGGAGCCATGGAGGTGGGATGGCTGCCGACTCCAGGGGGCTGACCAATGGTGACTGAGCAGGTGGTGGAGGAGCCAGAGGCGGCGAGTAGGCCAGGATACCAATGAGCAAGAGCAACCGAGAGAGAACAGAAAGCATGAGAAGGGAAAGACAGGAAATTGACGAGGTCCGGGGGAAGACCAGGGTGGAAGCCGAGGCTCTGGCGACAGAGGCGAGATGCGGAGATTCCGCGGCAGGTGAGAGCGATGACGACCAAGGTTGAGCTGGGGAGAGGAAGAAGCCCAAACGGTAAGCCGGGCTAGCTGACTGGGCTTTGGAGCGCGCGGACTGCAGAGAAGGAGGAGCAGAGTTCTCGGCGAATGGCCCACCGACGTCCCTGGAGTGTCCACGCGCGCACGAGCAGGCCACCTCTGTTGGCCCGCGGTCATAGCGGTTGGCGAGACGAGGGGGCCTAGCTAAGGTGGGACGCTGGTGTACTCAAGTGTGAGAGGTGTGACGCGTGGAGGCGGAGGCGCTAAGGCGGGCCACCTGAAGGGACCCGACCTAGGATCACCAGCTGAGAAAGGCTAGAGTAGGAGCGTCTGGGTTAGAGGGGCTGGTTAGGGGACAGAGAGGGTGAGCTAAACCGCTGTGTCTCTTCAATCATTCGACGTTCGGAGACTGGAGAGGCAGAGGTGGCAACTTGAGCCAGAGAATTACTCACAGCAGAGGATAGATGGAATAACCGTGGCGTACGGAATTGTGAGGCCGATCGTTTGCATGCCCAGGGACTGGCGACGTATGATGGTTGGCTGAGGGTGAGCAGAGGGGCTGCCAAACGACAGCGGAGGAGGAGGGTGGAAGGCGGGCATGGTGTGAGCGCCAGGAGAAGAGTCAGTAGGCTATGGGACATCGAGAGATCGCTGTCCCCTGCTCCGCAAGGGAGGAGGAGGACGGAAAAACGGAAGTTGGTGAAGGGTTCCATGAGGGGAACATCGAAAGCAAAAAAATACGTAAGAAAAAGTAACGAGAAAAACAAAAATGGAGAGGGGAGCCACGAGGTAACGGTTTTGTCGGTTTCTTCTGTCCACAGTTCACTGTTTTAGGAAGCAAGCAGGAGCCTACGTATAAACCAAAAAAACAGTCTTTAGTCCACGAGAACCGAGGTATCCAACACTGGAAAATGGCAGGAAACACACAACATAAGCGTAGAAACAACAAACCAGAGCAGGCAAAGACATAAAATATGGGGATAATTAACACACACGGGGCCAGGAATCATAAGTAAACTAAATGCGGAAGGAAATTCAATCTAAGGAACAACAGGAACAAAGACAGGGCACAACAAACACAACAAAACAGGTACATGATCCTGAACATATATATATATATATATATTATATCAAATTATATAATATATATCTGATTATATGTATTATATAATATTAGGGCGTCAGTTTAACACTTACTTAATTAATTAGTATGAAACAAATAACGCAATTACAATATTTTAACGGCAGTTAAACAGAAAACCTGGGGGCCCCGCCCCAGACTTGACGTCATATTTCCTACAGTTGACGATGACACATATGATGCAGGAAACAAATCCATAAATGCAGTGTTATGCCTAACATGCATACGCTGTTGGGGCAAAAAAAAAATGCCCCTATGATTTTTGTTCTATTTATATATATGATAGCATATTCACCAGCAAAGAGAGCAAGATCACAAACGTGCTGTTTTGTCAGCAGAACCAAGTGCAATGTGATTTTATCCAACGTTCAGTAAAAATAAGAAGTTAATATTGTGTTATCTTTAAACCAATATTGTTTGGGTTTTGTTTAATTTTTGCCAACTATAGTTTGTGATAATGAGATTAATTAATCGGAGCACGACTGTAATCATTGGCATGAAGTGTACAAATGGAGCAAGGGGCGACTGACAGCCCCTGACGACCTATATATAGTCATATAAGCGATATATAGTATATAGTAATCTATGAATATATATCTATAATAGGTTGTATTATTTGTAATATCTAATGAAGTATTTCATGCTATCCCAAGACAGCTGGAACCAATGAAATTGTAAGATGACTGACAGGATTGGGCCATTTTCCAAACGTCATTTCTGAAGTCACGGCCGCTGGAACGGAGCCTCATATCTATCAGAAGTGTGTGTGCCTCTCTGAGAAAAGGGAAATGAAATGGCACTGAGGGCAATCGAATAAATCAGCATGTTCATTTCCCAGGTCCCACAATGCATTTCCACCCTGCAGCATTTTTTATACTAAATAGGCACTTTTTACTCTAAGAAATCAGTCTGGTGTGAGACTTCAGCTCTTTTTCAAAGCCTAATAAGGTACCTTGCTACTGCCTAACAACGTCCTAACTGAAATGGAAATGGAAAACTGTTAAGGGATAGGAATTGGAACTCTTAACATGGCAAAGCTGAAATCAGCAGCGTAACATCGCAATTTACACAATACAGCTAAAGATTCATGTTCCTCGCGAAAGTGTTTAGCTAAAGGGTTCTAGTGCCTTAGCAAGTAATTGTCAAAATCTTTACTTAACTGTTTCTTATAGTGAAGCATATAGCAAAATAGTAGTTCTTGTTTTAGGAGAGACGAATGGATTTTAGTCAGACAGATGAATATAACATATTTGCATAAGTGTTACTTGTTTCAAAAACGTTCAGAGGAACAGAGTTACAAACGTAACGTCAGACCAAAATTAAAATTTGTGACAGGAAAAATGAGGAAAATAGAATGTTCAATAACCCAGAAGACAGCGTTTTTCCGAAAGCAATTTAGACAAAAATGGAAGTTTTGAATGTTCAGAGAACATTTTAGAAATATCATTTTCATAACTTAATGGGAACATTTGCAAAACGTTATTAGAGCATATTTTTCTTACTTGGGATAGTGCTTGATTTTAGCATGTTGCTAAGCTAATACAGTGATACCAAAACACTCATGGCAATACATAACTATTTTACGCTTTAGCAAATGGTGTTTTGTTTTGCTCTTTCCTCTGCATTTCTGTATTTGTCACTTCTCATTGGAGAGATAGGATAGAACGATGCCTGCATCCTACATTTGACGCGATACACAAAATAAGGAAAATCAGCCTCTACTTGTGAACATGTGTACGACTTAGCGGAAGCTGGAGATTACGGTTTATAAAGTTTTAAATATGGACATTTTATCAATTCGATTCAGGAGGCCTTTATTAACCCCCGGAGTCATGTGGAGCTCTTTTTGTGATGGATGGATGTACTTTTTTGGGGCTTCAAAATTTCAACAGCCATTATAAAGCTTAGAACAGCCAGGACATTTTTATTTATATAACTCCGATTGCATTCAGAAAGAAGAACTCATGTACACCTAGGATGGCTTGAGGTAGAGTAAATCATGGGATAATTTTCATTTTAGCGGGGGAAGTTTGCGCACTTTGTTGGGTGAAACTATCCCTTTAACAGTGCTAAAAACTAATACGTGTAACGAGAGACATCTCCCATGACAAGTTCGTAAGGGCTGAAACATATGATCCATATGAGAAATACAAATCTAATCTAATACATTTCTGAATAACGCTCTTTTATGCCCCTTTGACCGTTAGGGTGTGAAAATTACATGCCTCACGTTATTTGACTCAAATCATATATCGTTCATACAATAACACATTGCGACTGATAATTAAATGATATAAAAATGCCTAACAGCTTTTGACTTAGAACTTGACTTTTCTGTGGCTTGTCAGGATTTCAAAAATCTAAATTAGTAAACATTTAACTGGCATGCATTTGGGAATATTTATCTTCAACATTCCAATCCGCTCCAAAGAGAACTTCGAGTTCTAGAACAATCCATGGCTGCCTTATTGAAGAGTTTCAAACAAGACCAAAGTGCTGCACAGAGAAAAAACCTTCCGGCCAACAAAAGGATTTTCGATAGGGTGAAACTGATGGATACCATGATGTGTTGTGACAACAGCAGCTCGCAGATGGCCAGCCGCATGTGTTCCCGGAAGCAGCGTTTTTTGGATTCGCCTACACACTTGTGCCCTTGCCTAGGGGCTGAGACCTTGCAGAATAGAACGCCGGTGGTTGACTTCGATTATGGGTTATCAACTTTTTAGTACTTTGGTAATGGGATGTATTCTGAGCTGGATCGTTTGATGGGAGACAGAGTAAACCACAAAGCACGAATGTAGGGGAGTCGCACCTAATGTTTTTTTCGCAATTGGAATGATGAAGAATGGACTGAAGTGTGACGAGCTTATAAGTGGCCCAATTTAGAAATGAATAGAGATATAGTTTCCCGACAAGCGAGCGCTCTGAGGAGTGTAATGTTATACGACACAACCGAGTGAAAGCCATGCGATCTGCTCCGACTCAGGTTCTCTTTCTTCGTTGTATATATGAAGAGAGGGCAAAACAGAGATAAGACACGCTGTTCTCTATGTGGACACGTGCCCAACACGTCATTCTGAAGCACACAACGACCCCTGTAGTAACGCAGCAGCTCCTGGTTCGGTTTTAACTCTTAATAATTAACAAAGAATGAGTGATCATGTGTCGAAGACGTATGTGAGGGGAGGCTGGGCTAGATGGAGTCGGCGTGTCACAGGTCGATTTTTACACGTTCCAAGCAACCTCTAGGTTTTTAATGTTAACAGAACTTTGGAATTGGCCCAAACCTCTGACAAGATCTGCCCACTGTGACATGTTTTACAGATTACGCTGGCTGTGGAAAAATTTCCAACCCGACACTTACGCAGACACAGTGTCTATCTGGCCTGAATATGATCATGTGATGGTCTGGGAGTCAAATTATAATAATTTTATTCTCAAATGCCTTCTCTTGCTGTCAAAATTCTCACATTTTTTGTGTTTATTTTTCAGCCAGGTGTGACATCATGCTACGTTGCTTCACCGCGTGACCTAGGAGCTCAAACAGAAGTCCAGATAAGGATGTGGCTGCTTGAATACCCCTGTGTGTTTCCCATAGTTTCCCAGACTGAAAAAAACCTCTGAGTCAATGCCTGAGAATGCAGAGCGGGCATTGAAAACTACTGCAGTCTGCACAAATGCCCTCTGTGTGACGATACATGCAGATTATATCAACAAAAACAGCTTGAACCATTCTCGCTGGTTTAGAGATACAGCACATACTTTTAAGGGAACATACTGTGTTAATTACAAGATGTGACATGCTGTCAGTATCCAAAGAAAACCATTTAAACGTCACCCTCAGTTTGAAAAAACAAATTGTGTTTGCATTAATTTGGTTACAACTGAATTCAGAAATGTGCTGCTAGTATTTTTGTTTAAGCGCTTGTATTAGTTGTCCCATGTAAAATTATTACATTTGTGCATTGTGCATTACTAACAATACAGCTCCCCTGCAAACATGGTCCTGCGGGGCCCGTCCGCAGGGAGCCTTATGCTGGACTTTTTGCGGGCACAGGGGCTAGGGCCAGCCCACACTAAACCTAAACAGGCCCAGTGCGGGCTTGGCCAGGTGAGGCCCACAGCTTTGGGCTCACCGCAGGCTCTCTGTGAGCAGCCCACAATAGCGGACTGCCCACATGAATCCAATGATGGCCCAGTGTGGGTCAGCCCGTTCGGGCCCAGAGCAACTTTGTATCCTTTGGGCCCATGCAGGTTTTGTGTAGGCAGCCCTGTAATGCAACTAGGAGAATACAAACAACATTGACTGGCCATTCTTTAGCCACTCAATTGAACTGGAATGACTCAAACCAAAAGAGACCTTTTCAGAAACTGTTGTTTCATATAAGACAGGGATCCTCAAATCTGGCCCACAAGATCCATTTCCTGCAGAGTTTAGCTCTAACCCAAATCAAACACACGACATGTCTCAGGATCATTAGAAAAATCACAGGTAGGTGAGTTTGATCAGTGTTGGAGCTAAACTCTGCAGAAAGTGGGTATTCTCACGAGTCATATTTGAGGTATAACAGACATGAACCTGTTAATAAGAATTGTGTGGGCAGTTTTCTTCCTTACCAATAGGGGTGCTAGGGTGTTTTAGGTTTCCTTAAGTAAAGAGCTAGTAGAGGGAGTTAGCAACAGCAAGCAGCAGTAACCAGCATGGCTCACCTGCTGAATACATTGTGCTGTGTCCTGGTTGGGAAATGTGTCATTTCAAGCCCAGTTTAAGGATAAAGTAAAGAAGGTTGATTTGTTTTTGCATAGATAAAAGATGTTACATGTATGTATGGGCTATGTTTGGATTGATGCTAAGAGTTTTTAAGACTGTATTTGTATGCATTTTAGAAGGAGTCTTTATTGGTGAGGTTACCACATCATGGTCCAGTTTGAATATGGATTTAAAGTTCTTTTTGACGTGGGACCATAGTCTGGACTATTTTTGACTGTTCCTAGTTAGAAAGAGTCGGGTGTTTGAGAGCTGTGGCGTATTTTCATTACACGAGTTTGGATTATTTATTTACTATCAGCCAACTTCAGCTATGAACAGTGTTTGGACATTGATGCACTACAGATAAACGCATGACAAAATCCTACAATTTTACATTGTTTTGTTTGCTTTCTTTTGTTTTTGTACATTTGTGTATTTACATTTTTGGCTATATGTAGCTGTATTAACCTGAATTTAATGTTTTCTATTTTGTATTTAATAAATCCATTGATTTGAAATGCCTTTGGCTACTGTACATTTTTGACAAACAGCCATTAGCGATCCATTTCAGAGTATAAAACTGTTTTCCAAGACTTAAGTTATAGTAACTGGAAAGTATTTATAGTAAAACAGATTTATTGTTGTAGATTAATAGTGTGGACCTAGTAAGGGCTTCATGGGGGCTAAGAGAGGGTGCCCCCATGCATGGGCCGCGCTAAGGGGCAAACGTTTTGCCAATGAGCAAATTCTCAGGGGCCCTGCACTGGCAGCCCGCTGGGGGCCATGAGGCTAAGAAAGTCATAAAGGTTTGGAATGACATGAGGGTGAGTAAATTACCATTTTTACTTTTGTCTTGTGAGTTTGCAAGTGAAGTACGACCGTTTGTTGTTGTTTTGTTTGTTTTTTTGGACATTAACCATGTGGTTTTGACATGTAATATGGTAAAAATCCTCTAAAAGATTCCCTATTAAATCATTAAGGAACTTGAGGTACTTGCACGTAAATGACCAGTTTTGGTCATTACGTGCGAGTACTTCCCTAAGACGCAACTGTTTATACTGTTATAGCTACATTTATTCTGCGTCTGCATTATGGAGTTGACATAAAGCTTATGTGGAAGGTATTATACAAACATATTTGGCATGCCATATTTTTCATTTCATCCGTGTGCACCTCGGGCTAAAATACAGAGTAAGAACGGAGCCTGTACATATGTCAACAAAAGGACGCGCACAGGAGAACTTCCCAAATAATGAGCTTTCTGCTTGCATGGCTGTATGCTAATTCAGCACAGCCTTTAAACCTGAATGATAGTGTATTTTTGCACGTCTGTTTTTGGTTTTATTACCTTTCAAACGCAGCTCTCTGAGTCTGAGGGCGAACTCCTTTCCTCAAACTTTGACACGATGTCAGGAGACTAATGAACTGTGTAGTATCTCTTCATGCGTAACGACGGGTGTCTGTCAAATCAACGCGCAACTAAACTCGTCTGAACAAAGAACATCAATGTCTAATGATTTTATTTCGTTTATTTGCCGCTTCTATGCCAGACAAAGGTGGGTTTTTTGGTCCATGCACTGTGTGAAAGCATATATCATGCAGCTTTTCATATGTTTTTCATCTCTTTTTCGCTCCGATTTGCCTTTCAATGCATTTTTTTCTCCCTCTCTCACAAAACAGACAACAAGCCCTCACCACCCCCGGAGAACGCAGGGCATGATGCTTGCGGTGAAGAAGAGAAGCTCTCTTTGGTGTGCGAGTAAAATGACTCAAAGATAGCAGCGGCTCCCTCCCTCCCCCGAGACGCTATCATTATCCACAGGCCCCCTGAGCGTAACCCACTACAGACAACGCCGAGCATTTTTGTGGATACATATTAAAGGTTTTGCCGCTTTCTGGAACTTCAAAAAATACCAAGCTGGCTTTTCTCGTGTTGCTTTTTTTCCCTTCCTTTTTATAACTCGCACACCACATAATATAACTCGCAGGATTAGATAACTGTAATCTTGTAGGTCATGGTTTAAGTAACGCCTTAAACTCAAGAAATAAGCCTTTGCTGTCAGATGATAAACCTCTACCAGTAGGGGACTAACACTGTATAACAGCTTGGATTTTGTTGTCCGTCCACCTTATTTTTCAATGCGGAAGTTATTTTCTTTAAATGTGCGAGACTTCAGATTAGCCACTATAGGTAAACTAGAAGAAAAACAAAGTGCCGTAAACGGTAAAACTATTTCTGCTACAAGCCAGTGTGTTTATGACTATGCCAAAATTAATGTGATAGTAACTATCAGTTTGCCATATAAATCAGCATATCAAACTGACTCTGGATGCCTCCCACATTCAAGTGCTTTTATAAGTTGGTCATCTGGGTACTTTTTGCCTACAGTTTTATTTAACTTTGAACTTAAGGTGCGTTCACGCATATCGCAATTACCGTAATTACCAACTTGTAAAAAGCATTCATGTCCTCTTAGAACTCGTAATTACAACTTGTGAACTGGGAGTTTTCTGAGAGCTACGACCCGTACCACGTGAACACCTCAGGATCATTACTAACTCGGCTTAGGAATGGTAATTGTGATAGTTTCCAGGCCCGAGTCCAAGGGTTGTGAACAGCTCCAAGTAGAAAGTCATGTGTTGTCATTTTCGAAATTACAGTAATTACGATATGGCATGAATGCAGCATTACATAGCTACTGTTTATCACCTACTATGCATATTAGGATGCTAGGACTTTGTGAGATCACTTCCTGTTCATAGTCACATGACAACAAAATGGCTGCCTTCACGTTGATTATACCCAATAAACTCTATGGCTGCATGAAATCGCATACTCTCTGAGTAGTTGCTTTTTTTGAATAAGTAATTGATTCTTCGCAAAAACCTGCTCTCCTTAGTTACTTTTGCTATGTCCGACAAGCCATGCCGCTCTCACGCAACGCATCATTTTCTCACGCAGTAAAAAATACATTGTGGAGCAAAGAGGAAACTGACAACATGCCGACAGACAAGACAGAGCAGGTTACTTCTGGTATGAAATGAGGTCTCCACTTTCAAATTTTGTGTGTGGGGGGGGTTAATTCAAACAATAAATACTGTTTTGTGGCTCTTTAAAGTGTCATGACAGATCACTGTATTGCCTCAGTTCAAGCAGCATGCAAATCATCCATCTTTCCATATTAACTTAAAGCACGAAATAAACATGAATAAACATCAGAAAGTATTTTATTTCAAACACGTGACAGGCATGACGTGACACTACACTGTAAAAAAAAAGCCGTAAAGTTTACGGTAAAAAAATGGTAGCTGTGGTTGCCGGACTTTTACCGTAAAAAATACGGTTGCAACGTTTTAGGTTTTACAGTTTTAACTTACATTTACAGTTAAATACCGTAATTTCATTAACTGATATAATGTTAATATACCATCCTATTGAAGAACTGAAATATGTTTTGTACCTTTGTAATACACTGATAACAACCAAATGCAGGTGGTGATGAGAAAGACACATGATGAACAAAAGCCCATCACAAACAGCTTTTAAACAATAACATATATAGAAGATGCACAGTGTCATTCACACAAACGCTAAATACCATCATGGTAACACACATGAAACTGAAATAATGCAATAAACATTCATTTAACAACATTAGGTGTAACACACATCCCTAATATACAAAACTGATAAGAAAAAACTAAGAAGACACAAATAGTATTGCAACAAAAAAACATTCAATTTGAAAGTAAACGCCATGGGAATTTGGGAATGTCAATTGAAAGGTTATTCACTGTAAATTATACTGTATTTTTCACTTCCAAAGACGGTATACTACTGTATAATTTATGTCCAATATACATGTAATGTCCAATACAGTTTTTCACCGTATATAGTAGGGGAATTTACCGTTAACCATTTAACAGATTTTTACTGTAGCATTTTTACAGTCTTTTACCGTTAAATTCACGGTAATTTTTTACAGTGTACTGTACCAGCGTCATTTGCGGCGCTTCACTGCTTTGCAAATCCTCTTCTGTGGTCTCATGGGATAGTAAATTGTCCATCAGATCTGTACTTAATTATTTTGTCAGTCATCTGAGTACATTTTGCCTAATTTTTATGAATGTTGTAAAATCGGATATGTTTGTTGTCTCTTCACATACTGTTTTTGCCTACTATATAGGAGAAGTATGTAATTTTGGATACAGTCTATACCACCTGAAAAGAGCTAGGCCTATCTGTTAGCATTTCAATTTCTTTATTGGAACTTGCTTGGTTGGCACATGACTAGGAGAAATGTGCAATGCTAACAGGCAAACCTTTGACCACTTACGACACTTACTTTAATTTGGAAGAAAAAAGAGAAATATTTATAATGCTTTAACCTGCTTCGCCTCGTCTGATTCTTTGTTAGAAAACATGCCAATCTAAACCTTTTTCAAAGATTTCAGCCTTTATTTATTTCATATTCTAAATGTTTTAAAGCCTTTTATTTCTTACTTTTGAAATTGAAACATAAATCATTGAACAGATTAGATTTGTTCATTCCATTTCTTACTTTTAAATCAATAAAAAAAAATCCAAACCCACTAAAATGAGTCATTAATATGTTTTATATTTAATATTACATTATATTAGAAGTGATGTAAGCCTATCATATTTTCAGTCTGTTCTTAGGAGTAGAAGTAAGTGATGAAGTAGGGGACAGAATGAATATCATACGCATCATCACTCAGTGAAATTAATAATTGATCAGGCAAACTCTAGACGCCAGGGGAAAAGTGTTGGCGAACGGTGACAGATGGCGAACCACGGATTCCAGTCTCCGCCCAGCCGTCTCCGAAACCCCGCCCCTCTCCGTGACATCACCGGCGCTCCGGCCCCGCCCAGATGCGATGCGAGACTCGTTTGCCCAAGAGCCACAAAGGAGCACAAAGTGAAGTGACCAACTCTACACTACAACTGCGCGCTGCTGGCTGCTTTGGATAAACATAACAGGAATGCAGAGGTGAGTTTATGCCATCGTTGCGCTTCTGTGCCTGTTAATCCTCTTGGCTGCATTTGAATGGATTCGGATTATATTTTGAAACCTCCGAAATGTTTGGGTTATTGTCTCAGCGCTCAGTGTTTTGGTGAACAAACGTTTCTTGGAACATTTCAGCTGCTTTTACAAACCTTAAATTGAACATATATCAGGTGTATTCCAGTTTTAAATGCATGAACTTTAATGGGCAGATTATTAAAGAGACCTGAATTATACACAGCCTACGTAAACAATAGTATAAATGTTTTTTAGAGCTAAAAAAAATCGTAATTTATTGATTGAATATATTCGTTATGCATAAAACTGAATTGGACGTTCCCAGAATTTCCCTTACAAACACTACGTAAAATAGATGTAGCCTATTTATGAAAATGTACGTTGATTTCTTCAGACATGTGTATTTTAAGTTGCCAAAAACCATTAGAAGTATACATGTTTATGCCAAGATACCATAATAACTGCAGTTGCTACTACTGAAAAAATATGAATATGCACTGTAAAAATGATTTCTCAAATATGTGATTAAAACAAAGATTGTAGTAGTACATTTTTTACAAGAAAATACTATTTCAGTCTTTCTACTTCAAAACTGTACTTAAATCCGTGGTACTTGTGGTTTCTTTGTAAAAATTTGCTAGCTGTTTCTACTCATTTTTTTTTTAAAGTGGTAAATTTGCTTACAATAGCTAATTTGAGTTACTAATCTATTGTAACTATGGTTACCATAGTACAGTTTCATTAGGAACAACTTGTTCTGGCTTGATAGTTGGTTATTTGTTACCGTGGTTATCAATGTTTGATAGTCAGGACCACCCCGGTGGTCATTTCTAATGGTGAGGACATCCTATACATTCCCCCTCCCTCTCGGCTCCCATTCCCGGCCATTTATCCCCTCTCCTTTTCCTCCCTCCTCTTCCCACATTCCTTTCAGACTTTGAATGGAACAGGACTGACCTGTGGCATAACTCAGCCTCGTTTTTCTACAAGACCTCAGCTCCCCGTGTTATATTAACAATTTATTTTCATGTTACGTGGTGTATTAAATATTCATGGCTCGCTGAACAAATGGCTGCTGCTACTTTAGATTGGTATGGTTGTGTGTGCGTGTGCGTTTGTGTGTTTCTTCTTTTCATACGCTTGTTTGCAGTGAAACTATATTTGTTGAGTCAGGAAACATCTCAAAATCGTGAAAAGTTAAGTCACAACAGTTCCAGATCGGTTAACTATGTTGACAATCTGCTGTCGATAACCAAAGAATAAATGGTCTTATTTGATTTGGACTTGCTATTTGGTTTGTGAAAACAAACAGAAGATACTTGTACAGTGACATTCTTACAATGGAGTTAAAGTGTTGCTACAATACGTCAAGAATAGCCTTGAGACTTCAACAGTTAACATGACACTAGTCTGATTGTAATAACTTACTAACCTTGTATGTGCTAATTTATAACAATGTAAGTCCTCAAGTCAGTAAAACCAATAGCTTTTGTATGATACACCGGATAACAGAATGGAACGGGATGTAACTATTCACAAAACATTGTTTATTTGCAAACTCCACCCACATAAGTAATGTTGGTATCTCATAACAAGAGGTTTATCTAGTTATGTTTAGAAACATTGTAAACGTAATGTAAATATATGTATGTAACGTATGTTATACACGTATGTAATTGACCAATGGATACGAATCGGTCTTGAGGAAGCTGGGTATATTTGCATTTTTCAGAGTAATATATCCCGACTAGACATATTACTTAGAGAGCGTTTGCATGAGAAGAGTTCTTGCTTTCAAAAATGAGTTGTGCTGTTTTTACCTTGACACATCGTTAACAAAAAAATTAAAAAGAAAGACGCGCCACACAGCATCCAAAATTATCCGTCTAAAGTGTGTAAAGCTGTAGTGTCCCTTCTTCAAAAGTGATAGTTTTAAAAAAGTATCCTTAGCTCAATTTTTAGTGCAGCATGCTAATTTAACCATAAAAAGTGTAAAACACAAAAAAATCTAAAATTCTATGTTTAATTTTGTAAAAACAAAACAACAAAAACACAACTCCAAAATCCAAACGTTGTCCGTCTGAAATGTATACGGCTACAGTATACATAGATATATTATAAAATAAATGACATTTCTTTGATTCTGTTTTGTTGTTCAGGGAAAAAAAAAAACGCAAGACGCATTGTCCAAAATTGTCCAACTTGAATGTGTACGACTACAGTGTACGTTCTAAAAGCAATACATTTAACGTCAACCTTTAACGCAATCTTTCGCTAATTTAATTGCAACTTAAAATATCAAAATTGGAAGTAAAAAAATATATCAAAATTTGTAAAGCCACAAAAAAAATCAACAATAATAAATGCAAGATACATTGTCCAAAATCAGCAGTCTGAAATGTTTACGGCTGTAGTCTCCATTTTTTAAAAAGCAATACATTTTGTGATAACCTTTAGCACAGCACGCAAATACTAAAACTAAAAATATATAACATAACTAAAATAAATGATGCCACACATTGTGTCTCGTGTTGTTCAGAATGAGAAAACAATGTGCTTTGTCCAAAATCGTCCATCTGAAATGGACGAAGAAAAAGCGATAAATTAAATGACAACCTTTAATGCATGCTAATTTAAGAATCGCCACTAAAAATGTTAAAAGTAATGGAAAAATATATACACAAACTGTAAAACCACAATAAAATAACTAAAAATACAACATGTCTCAAATGCTGTCTTGTGACACATTGTCTAAATGGTAAAACTACCAAAGTGAATAGAATAAACGACAGCATATTGTCCATACAAACTTGTATCAAAGCCCAAACACTTTCTTCACAGAAGTGCCCATCTGCAAAAAAATCACTCTTTCTATTATCTGTGTCTTGTCCACTGTACATAAAGCCATGTTAGTCCAGCTTAGAACAGCAATGTTAAAATCCCCCTCCAGTCAGATGGCAGCCGACTGTGGGGGGGGAGCCAGGGGGGCATAAAATGGCAGATCGTTTTACGAGGATTTAATGTTTCAGAGTTGGCCATCAGGATAGATTACATTGTAAGTAAATTGTGGCTTTTACAGAGTTTATCCTGAGGCAAGCAGGCCTGATCTAGTTCAGCTCGCATCCAAGTGGCCTTTCCATTCCCATAGCTCTTCCAAAATGAATGACTGTTATAGACGGTTTGCGTTATGATACTATATTTAAAGAAAGCCGCTAGTTTCAGTTTAGCTAAGGGTTGGTATTACTCCGAAGAACCTAGAATTATATACTCTCTTTTGCTTTTTCTGTGCGTCGGGATGAGGGAGTGTATTGTTGATGGTATCAGTGGGTGTCTTTAGCTGGGATCAGGACCAAGACCTGGGCGGTTTGTTTTCAGGACTCAAACATGAGACGCTCAACAGTCTGGGGCTCGAATTTAAGCCTGTTGTCTAACCCTCTGATTCCTGATGATTCATCAGCCGCACATGTGTTTATATATAAACTAGCCATCTTGGTTCATTTTAGTTCAAGTTGAAGCATGAGTCGAGAACACTTTTTTTTTATTATTATTTATTTATTTATTTCATTTTCATTTTTCATTTACATTATTTTCAAGACAATAATTCCCATCATAATTTTGGGTAAATATTTAAAATCTTGGTTTTTTCAACCAGGTGTTTTGTGGATTTTTATTTTTATTTTTTTCACAGAAATTTCTGGTTAAATTGTGAATATGTATTGTGTTTATTGTATAATTGTGTGCCGTTATCAAAAAATGTACAAGTAATGAGTTAAAAAATTACAGATATTTTATAGACTATATTTCAGTAGGTCCGTAGGCCTTCAACCAGGGGACTGTGACCTTTCATGAATTTTTGAATATTGGTTTCTTCAAGTTGATTGTGATTTTAAATTGTGAAAATATGTATTGCCCCTTTGATTTATCATGACACTAATGAGGTGTTGTTACATATAGTATATATTTATATTCTATAAGTGTATATCATATATAAATAGATTTAATGTATAAAATATATTATATAATATATACAGAATTTAATGTGATTTTTTTATTTATTTTTATTTTTTTAGCATTTTGTGGAAACAATGGCCAACTGCCATTAAAATTTGCAAAGATAACAATAAATAAAATAGATCTCTTTTCCTTGTTAAAAAGTTATATATTAAATACTAATATAATAATAAAAAAATGTATTATATTAAAATTGAGATACATTAAATGTTGTTAGCTGAAATTGTTTTTAAGTGATTTGCTATTGTTATGTGTTTTTGTTACGTAGACTAAAGCATCTCACCGTAAATTCACCTCCATCACTGATTTCAGCTGACTGACTGACAGCTTGCATCTGTAGTTTGTCTGCGTTCTTTAAACGTTTTCCTTCTGCTTCCTGTATTTGGCCCAGAGGAAGCTCAGGGTTATGAGTGAGAATCTTGCGCTGTTTATGTTCTATCAGCTGAGGAATGATATTAAATTCCAGTCTGTGGCAGCCGATTTCCAGCTGGAGGGCTTGAGATCCACCGAACAGCAGGAGGAGGAGACGGGAGGGACGCGAGCTACTCATCAGCAAAGCATTTCCTCTCTTTCTTTTTCTCTTTTCCTCTCTTGCTGTTTCTCTGTTTCTTTACTCTCGCAGTCTCTCCAGAGCACTTCCTGTCATAGTTTGGCTACTTCCTGTTGCTGTAAACAGAGCCGTTGTCCAGGCGAATGGCTGACCCTTCCCAAATCTTTGTTTTTTGTGCATATGATTTCTTGTATTTTTGTTTCGGGATGAAATCCAGTTTAGATTATCTGGACAATTTTGAGAAATTTGCACTAATTCCTGTTTAAAAAAATTTTTTTCGTTATGACGTTCCCATTGTGTGCTTTTGAATTTAGAATTTAGGCATTTTCTTTATTGTGTTTTTGTGACTTTAGTTACTCTAATTTAATATCACAATCACTCAGCATCTTATCACAGTTATATATATATAACTAAAAAAATGTTAAATGATTTTATTTACTTGCTTTGTTGTAAAATCGTTGTAATAAGTAATTTGTAATTATGAATATTATATAACAATATACAATATATTATTAAATATAATCGATATATTATATTTATTATAATGATTTTACATGTTTAATTATATCCAACCACATTATTATCTAATAAATAAAATAAGTATATAAAAATGAAGAATATATTATTTTAGTAATAAAATAATTGTGCATATTTGCATTATAAATATTAATGTAAATATATACAATAACTAACAATAGCAGATTCCTACATATTTATCGCTTAACATTTATATGTTATTTATTGTAATATTATTGTATATGTTAATCACAATAATTTTATTTTAATAATATTAATATGTTTTTTTTATTATTATGATTACAAAAAAATAAAATGTCAATATGAATTTCTGGCCATGTTTTGAGAGATTCGCCCTTAAACCTAATTTAGAAGACTGTTGTAATCAAATATATTAGTTCTTTCACACTTTTGTAAGGAGAAAAAATGTAGGCCTAATGTTATTTTGTGCTTTGATAATAGTTCATGAAAGCTTTTGCTGTTGAATGCTTGGCTGACCAGAACAAGCATGTGTTGAAGCCTCATTTTATGAAGTGTTTCATAGATAAAGTCACAGCAAACCAACTCTGAAAGTCAGAGTGCTCAACTTAGTCGATTTCAGAATGATTTTCATGTAATCGAAAAATCTCATCCTTGTCCTTTGCGCTTCCATCTGTTTTCTAGCCAGAAGGGATGTATTGGCATCTGAGAATGACTTTGACTGAATGCAGAGGCATTGCACAATACATGCATTTGAGATGCAGGCTGTCTGATATCTGAGACAAGGAATCTGATTGGCTGTTGCTGTTCTGGAATTTAGCCAATCGGGCGTTTGGTTCTATCCGAATGACTGAGAGATTAAAGTGTCAACTTGAGTTTCATTAATGCTAGACTGATAAACTGAATTTATTTTTGAGTTTCTCATCAGGGACGCCCTGATACACCCTGCAGAGTTTAAATGTCCAAATTTGTGCTTGACTCTTGTGGATTTCTAAACGGCTGATATATCTAGAAGTGCAGATGGCCAATTCATTACCGTTGCCACTTCTTGTTCTTGTTGCTGTTTTGATTAATCTTATCATTTTATAATTTTTTTGTGCATCATTGTGGCTATTTGTTCAGATAATTTACTCACACATAATCTGCAACTTCATAATTATTATTGTATACATAAATACTAATTTAGACATAAAAATTACATATTTGTACTAAATTATTATTATTTTGTTGTTGTAAATAATTATAAATTTTAGTAAATTTTTTTATACTTTAAAATATTGAATATATTGATTTTAATAATTTATATTCAGTCAATATTAATACACAAATAATAATCCAAAATATAAAATAACTCATAACTGAATGGTTTGTGGTCGTTGGTGTATAATATATAGATTATGTGTGGGGTGTGTTAATTGTTACAAATAATTTTAACTGACAAACTAAAATATAATTATACAATTATATTTCTAAAATATAAGTAAAATTATAATCCAATTATTAAGATAGATATTAAAATATGTAAGTTTATAATAATTATTAATTTATAATGGTATCTTTACAACCATATCTTTACTAATTTATAGTATTAAATATTAATAGACAGTATATTAATACTAAATATCCTTACTACATCATCACCTGCAGTATTGTTACATTTCCATAATTGCATGTTCAAGTAATATATTAATATAAGAAATTAAAATATTGTAAATAATTTATTATATACTTATTTACTGTATTTTATTTTATATAAATTATGCTAAATGGTAACAATTTAGTGTCCATTTATTATTCAATATAATGATCAATATTACATTTTCAATATCATAGACTACTGAAAAATATGATAATTTAGCGTAATTATTACTAAATTATTTGTATTTCATATACTTATTTACATTGAAATACTTCAGTGCTAATCTTATTATTAAAATATCAGTATATTTTTATCAATATGTTTCTATAAAATATGAAATACTATACTATAAAAACGAAAATAATTCTTTATTACTAAATTATGTAGTAAAATAGTTATAAATAATTTAGTAATGTTCTATTAATATAAAATGTTACAATAATATATTAATTATATATTCAAAATAACACTTAGATTGTTCTCAACCTAATAATATTTCAAAAGACACTCTAAAACTATATCTTAAAAAATCAGAAGGAACTTTGTTTTAATAAAAAAGTATTTGGCACTTTATCACGGCATTAGACACCTGATATTTTCCTATCACAAATAGTGATTGCATCATGAAATGGTGAGAAATATCTGCATGGTTGAGTGATGCAAGACGGCACCACCCCAGTAACCAAACAGACACGCGCGAGAAAATACACACAGACATCCTGCGCTTCAGGTTTTATTTAATTTCAGGCCACATTTGGTGTGTAATGTAAAATATGATTCCATTGCTCCATGAACATATTAAATGATGAATGTGCTGGGATGCTGGCTTCCTGTCAGCACTGGTCTCCAGAGAAGTGTGTGTGTGTACTGTAATAATTAGGTTTGACTCCATGGTTTTGCTCTGGTTTTAGTCTCTGCAGGCTTTCTCCTCCCACCAAGGACTTCACTCTCTCCCGCACACATGCACACACTAGTGAAAACTCAGAAAATAAATGATTATGTGCTTGCTGAAGCGCTGAAATCGCATCCTGTAGGGGGTCTCATGTCCAATTATCAGAATACATATAACCAGAAACTATACGAATACTCTACGAAGTGCGCAAACGTAAACATCGCCAGTGTTTGGTTTTGTTGAGTGTATATATATTGTGTGTTCTGGATGGATCGTGATGGTTGACTACAGTGTAAAAAGTTATATTTCGAAGTTGTAAATAAACCAAAGATTATTGAAATTGTTGTACAAGCAAAAATATTTCGATTCAGCGTGCAACTTGCAGTTTCTTTGTAACTAATTGCGAAATTTACTAGCAATTTCTGAGTGAAAATGGTTTCTACACCAATTATAATTTTTTCTTTATTGACTAGATTGAGCTAGAGTTGAATTAGCCTGCTTTCAGCGTTAACTTTAGCTAATTTTCTTCACAATATTGTAAGGATGTAACGATTAACCGCGAACCGGTTGAAAATCGATTCAAATATGTGACGATTCACATCGGTTGAGATGCTAAACAAATCGTGATTCAGTTAGGTGTAGGAGTTTATATGAATGTATTTCTGAGGGGAACTTATTGTCTTTAGAAAAGTTTAGATGTAATTTTTTCTTTTCATCTTGCCTCATAAAGCATATTAAAGTTCATAAGTGCAGCGCTGCTTTGTTTACAGCGGAAACCAAGGAAACGCTTTAAGCGCCACCTGCTGGCAGAGAGTGAATCTGCGTCTCGTGCAGCTCGTCTGCTGTTTCTGTTTCATGCAGATATTTTTGTATGTCAACCCTCTACATTGCGAGTAAATCACTCGTATATGCGACTAAAGCTTACTGTGGGCGACTAAATAATATTTAACATTAGCCATTGGCTAATCAATTCTTAGATTTTACACGCCATTCTGTGTTGAGAGGCGTTCAACACAGATTTTCACTCCGATAAACACGCTGACTGAGCAATTGAAGAGTTTTCGCTCTCCGTCAAGCGATCGGTATTAGTTTGGATTCCTCAATGGATCATGTCATGTAACTCATGGGATGCGCAGCGTAGCATGCAGCGCACCTGTATTTGACGTACCGTAAACTAGAGTGAAGGCGCACGACTCGCCGTTGCTTTACTGATAGCTCTATGTTTCTCACACATGCAAAGAGAGAGAACGAGAGTCTTGCATACCACGCTGAATCAACACGCGCTACATTTAAACGATATTCTTTGTTGTATTTTCCTGTAAAAATAACAGAGTTCATTTAGAATTAATTAACAACAAGCAGAAGATATGCCGGTTTCTCGGCAGTGGGCGGAGCTAATGCGCGAACAGCTCTCGTTGGCTGGCGCTCATCTATTACCGTCCCTGTTTTGATTTCAGCAAATCAGTTCGAGTGAACGCTGACAACGTGATTAATATTCATGAACCCAGCAGATAATAGGTAATAGTAATTATTATTAAAAGATACTACTATTATTATGACCAACAATATCTTAAACACCACTATTAGTCCTAAGTTCAGTTAAAATGACAAATATGCATTCATTCATGGTTACCAAGTTTTAGTTCTAATCACTAGTTCTATCATTAAATAGTGCTTAGTTATCATAATATAATGATTGATTGGCTGAAGTTAAGAGTGCACATTCAGTTATTTAAAAAGCTGTTCCATTTTACAAAGATAAGCTGATTGGGTGGAATCATGTGTGTGTGTGTGTGTGTGTGTGTACCTACTTAACCATATTTTGGGGACAAATTTGTACCCAAAAGTGAGCAAAGCCTGACAAAATCGGCAAAAACCTCAATTTGTGGATGTCCTCATTTGTAATTGCAATGTAAAAATGCAGAAAGTTGTGTGTGAGGGGTAGGGGTAGGTTTATGTAAAAAAAAAAAAGTGTATAACTATCTGTATATAAAAACAATAGAAGTCTATGTAATGTCCCCATTTAGATAGCTAAGTAAACGTGTGTGTGTGTGTGTGTGTGTGTGTGTGTAAAATAGTATATCTGTCTGGCGAGTAAACAAAAAAATGTACTAGCCAATGGTGATTATATTGCCAAGGTGTGCGTAGAGGGTTGTATGTATAGTTTTCACAAAACTGAAGTCAACCCATTCTGATTTTGCTTCAAATTTCGAAATTATACAATCTAATTTAGATGAAAAACTGCTCATGTTGAATGAATGCAGCATCTTTGTTTGGATCATGATTAATATGCAATGGTTGCCTCTAATTTTAAATGGAAAAAGTATTTTGTTTATATGAAGCGATTTCTTATATTTGTGTTACTTATTTATTTGATTTGGGGCTTTTTTTATTTCAATTTAGTTTTGTTATTTACATTTACATTATATTTACATTTTGTCATTTAGCAGACACTTTTATCCAAAGCGACTTACAAATGAGGATAATAGAAGCAATCAAAACCAACAAAAGAGCAATAATGTACAAGTGCTATATATTATAGTGTTATATTTCACAAAGAAACATGCAGCATTTTGTCTAAGCAATAATAAAAGGACTCATTTAATTTACAGTATAATTTGTCTTAAATCTCATTTTGTTAAAAATTGTGAGAAAATCATATTGTGAAATCAGTATCGTAAATCGTATCGCATTCGTATCGTGAGTTGAGTGAATCGTTACACCCCTACAATATTGTCTTCAAACTGTTTCTCTGCCCTGATAATAGTTGACCCGAAAGATAAACTGACTGTAGAATATGAAATATGCTAACGCTCACTATTTTTTGGACACTTAGAATGCAATTTGCATACTCCTGTTAAGGGCCGAATGATTTGTACGGAAAAAAATCTGTACCATATGAATCATTTTATATGGTAAATAATTGCGTTAAATCATTAATTAGTAATATTTACATTCTTTAAATATTAAATAAAACAAAAATATATTAATGTGACGTATACAACTAATATACATCTTTTTTTATATAATTTTATGTTTTTTTATATAATATTGTAAAATTATATTAAAAGAAATCTTTCAGTAACAGTACATTTCAGTTAGATTTTTAAATAAAATGATAAAGAAATGAAAATGTTATTATATTATACTTATTACTAAATTGTTAAAGTAAAATTAATTCTTTTATATTACTATTTAACAACTAATGAAATGCAATGCTATTTTACTTTTAATTAATTGAATTGAATTGTTTTTGATTTGCAGAGAAAAAAACAGGTTTGCTTTGCAACGGTTGCACAATTTTATATCAGTAAGGCTTTACTACTTTTACTACTACTACTCAATAGAAATATACTTACTATTATAATATCTCACTGAAAAACAATTGTTCTCTAAAACTCTAAAATTACAGTATTATTATTTATGGCTTATGTCTTAATAACTTTATTTTCCAACATTTAACCATCAAACTTTTTTGGAAGACTGCAGGGAGACCTTCAATTTTCTCTTTTCTTGATAACCATTTCTCATTACAATTATAATAAGGTGTTTATCACATGTTGCGTCATAAACACCTTATTATAATAATAATTACATTTAGATTTCGTTCAGCCCTACTTGTCATAAATTACAGTCTGAAGCATGAAACAGAGCTTGTGTAGCTAGAAATTCAAGTTTGCATTCAGAGTATATTTTGGACCTAACATTGAAAGAAAAATTTAAACAAATGACTGTTGGCATATTTACTGACACCAACACAATAATCATTAGCGGATCTCCTGAATCTGACTTTTAGTGGCCGAAAGCATGACTTCTGCATCTTATGACTGTTCTTTCTCCCTGAGGAATGGAACAAACCTAAGAAAGCACAATCGTCATCAGTTTCTACAAGCACTAGTGTTGCATTGTGTTTCATAATTAATGGGGACTCAGCACAAATTCAGTCCTTGTAATCCCCTAAATGCCCCTGAAAGTCTCGTTGTTAGTCAGCGTGACTCCTGAGGTAAATCTTCACTGGCTTACGTTGAGCGTGCTGGGCTTTGGAGTGTTTGGTTTGGTTTGGTTTGGTTTGTGTAGATGGACGGGGGCGAGCAAGTCTTCATTGTTATTGTTATGTAGAGCGTTTCTTGAGAGAAAGGCCCGACCTGACGCAAAACAACACAGTTCATTTACAGAGGACTTTGTTTAAGCCTCGGCTAATCCAGACCTCCCAACAGAAATGAAATCTGGCATAATTTTCTTCTGCCTTTGGAGAGGCACATTTGGGAACACAATTCACTGGCCTTAAATTGTTTCTTTTTGAGTATTCATGTATGCAAATGAAATTCTGAGTGTAATTGAAACAACAATATGATGTGTTCTCCTTTGACTTGCTGTGCACCAGAAATAAAATTAGTGCGCATGCTTCGGCACAATGAGACAACTGTAAGGTATTTGTACGTGTGGCACGGGGTTGAATTTGGCTTGGAACCTTTCCTAATTGCATATATAATTGTATTTATTTTGCATAATTGCATATTTATATATCCAAAATAAGTTTTGTTTGCATAATATATATGTGTGTACTGTGAATATTTATGTATATAAATAAACACACATACAGTATACATTTTGAAAATATGCACATGTATTTACATGTTTATATTTATATAATTTACATTATATATAAATATATTTAATATAAAGCTAACATATTTTTGTTAAATATATACGTGCTTGTTTGTGTGTGTGTATATATATATATAACTGTGTATATGCAGTGGTTGAAAAAGTGTATAAGAAGCAGTGTGAGTCCTGATTTTTTTTTTTTTGCATGTTTGTCACCCTTTAATGTTTCAGATCATCAAACTAATTTAAATATTAGTCAAAGATAATACAAGTAAACACAACATGCAGTTTTTTTAAATGAAGGTTTTTATTATTAAGGGGGGGGGAAAAATCCAAAACTACATGGCCCTGTGTGAAAAAGTGTTTGCCCCCTAAACCTAATAACTGGTTGGGCCACCCTTAGCAGCAACAACTGCTATCAAGCGTTTTCGATAACTTGCAATGAGTCTGTTACAGCGCTGTGTAGGAATTTTGGTCCACTCATCTATGCTGAATTGTTGTAATTCAGCCACATTGGGTTTTCGAGCATGAACCGCCTTTTTAAGGTCATTCCACAGCATCTCAATAGGTTTCAGGTCAGGACTTTGACTAGGCCACTTCAAAGTCTTCATTTTGTTTTTCTTCAGCCATTCAGAGGTGGACTTGCTGGTGTGTTTTGGATCATTGTCCTGCTGCAGAACCCAAGTTCGCTTCAGCTTGAGGTCACGAACAGATGGCCAGACATTCTCCTTCAGGATTTTTTGGTAAACAGCAGAATTTATGTTTCCATTTATCACAGCAAGTCTTCCAGGTCCTGAAGCAGCAAAACAGCCCCAGACCATCACACTACCACCACCATATTTTACTGTTTGGTATGATGTTCTTTTTCTGAAATGCAGTGTTACTTTTACGCCAGACGTAATGGGACACACACCTTCCAAAAAGTTCAACTTTTGTCTCGTCAGTCCACAGAGTATTTTCCCACAAGTCTTGGGGATCATCAAGATGTTTTCTGGCAAAACTGAGACGAGCCTTTGTGTTCTTTTTGCTCAGCAGTGGCTTTTGCCTTGGAACTCTCCCATAGATGCGTTTTTTGCCCAGTCTCTTTCTTATCGTTGGATCATGAACACTGATCTTAATTGAGGCAATTGAGGCCTGCAGTTCTTTGGATGTTGTGGTGGGGTCTTTTGTGACCTCTTGGATGAGTCGTTGCTGTGCTCTTGGGGTAATTTTGGTCGGCCGGCCACTCCTGGGAAGGTTCTCCACTGTTCCATGTTTTTGCCATTTGTGAATAATGGCTCTCACTGTGGTTCGCTGGAGTCCCAAAGCTTTAGAAATGGCTTAATAACCTTTTCCAGACTGATAGATCTCAATTACTTTCTTTCTCATTTATTTTTGAATTTCTTTGGATCTCTGCATGATTTTTTAGCTTTTGAGGATCTTTTGGTCTATTTCACTTTGTCAGGCAGGTCCTATTTAAGAGATTTCTTGATTGCGAACAGGTGTTGCAGTAATCAGGCCTGTGTGTGGCTAGAGAAATTTAACTCAGGTTTGATAAACCACAGTTTTAACAGGGGGGCAAACACTTCTTCACACAGGGCCATGTAGTTTTGGATTTTGTTTTCACTTAATAATAAAAACCTTAATTTAAAAACTGCATGTTGTGTTTACTTGTGTTATCTTTGACTAATATTTAAATTTGTTTGATAATCTGAAACATTAAAGTGTGACAAACATGCAAAACAATAAGAAATCAGAAAGGGGGGCCAACACTTTTTCACACCACACATATATATATATATACACACCCACAATACCATATACATATAAATATATACAGTACACACACATATTATGTAAACTTTTATTTTGGATGCGATTAATCGTTTGCCCACTATATATATAATATATATATATATATATTCTATATATATATATATATATAAAAATGAAACCTATATGCCTATATATATCTCTTAATTTTATGAATTTTATATGTGTGAATAGTATGTATTTTTAAATGATACGTGTATTACAAAACATATAACATTTTGCTATTTCTGTTTGTTAATTTATTTTGTGTGTATATATATATATATATATCTATATATCTATATATATATATGTGTGTGTGTGTGTTAATTTTGTGTTTATATACAGCAGGTAAAAATAGTATTGGAACACACCACTATTTTTCTCAGTAAATATATTTCTAAAAGTGCTGTTGACATGAAATTTTCACCAGATGTCGGTAACAAACCAAGTAATCCATACATACAAAGAAAGCAAAACAAATAAATTCAGAAATTAAGTTCTGTGTAATAAAGTAGACACAGGGAAAAAGTATTGAACACATGAAGAAAGGGAGGTGCAAAAATGCATGGAAAGCCAAGACACCAGCAGAAATCTAGTAATTAGAAAGCAATCCTGCCCCTTGTCAGTGAAAATTTATATTAGCTGGTTCATTCTCAACTGATGGCCTTTAAAAAGGTGTCTCATGACCAACGTGTCACACAAGAAACATTTCATGATGGGTAAAAGCAAAGAGCTTTCTCAAGACCTTTACAACCTTATTGTTGCAAAACATACTGATGGCATTGGTTACAGAAGCATTTCTATATTTCTGAATGTTCCAGTGAGCACTGTTGGGGCTTTAATCCGGAAGTTAAAAGAACATCATTTCACCACAAACCGGCCGCAACCAGGTGCTCCTCGCAAGATTTCTGACAGAGGAGTGAAAATAATTATCAGAAGAGTTTTCTAAGAGCCAAGGATCACTTGTGGAGAGCTTTAGAAAGACCTGGAATTAGAAGGTACAATTGTTTCAAAGAAAATAATAAGTACAATTTAAAATCGTTTAAAATTTGCTGCACAACATTTAGACCAGCCTGTGAAATACTGGGAGAATATAGTCTGGTCAGATGAGACACAAATTGTACTTTTTGGATGCCATAATGGAAAAATGTACCGAGACATTCTTGATAAAAATCTGTTGCCATCTATCAGAATGATGAAAATGAAACGAGGGTGGACATTCCAGCAAGACAATGATCGCAAACAGACAGCCAAGGAAACTCTCATCTGGTTTCAGAGAAAGAAAGTAAAGCTGCTAGAATGGCCCAGCCAATCACCTTGAATCCAATAGAAAATCTATGGAAATAACTAAAGAGTAGAGTTCATAGAAGAGGCCCACAGAACCTTCAAGATTTGAAGACAAAATCACACCTGAGCAATGCATGCGACTAGTTTCTCCATACAGGAGGCGTCTTGAAGCTGTCATTACCAACAAAGGCTTTTGTACAAAGTATTAAATAAATTTCAGTAAGCATGTTCAATACTTTTTCCCTGGGTCATTCCATTTTATTACACATAATTTAATTTCTGAACTTATTTGTATTGCTTTCTTTGTATGTATGAATTACTTGGACATCTGGTGAAAATTTCATGTCAAAAGCACCTTTAGAAATATATTTACTGAAAAAAATGGTGACGTGTTCAATACTTATTTTACCCACTGTATATATATATATATATATATATTATATATATATATATAGATTATAATATATATATATAATATATATATATATATATATATATAATATATATATAATATATATTATAAAATTGTTTACACATCAAAATTTTACTTAAATACTCATATAGCGTAATCATATGTTTATATGGCACTTTTATTTTTATTTAAAAGGTGTGTGTGTGTGTATGTATATAAACCTTAAAAATTGTCAGCTAACAAGCAGTTCATCATGATTTTTGTTTGTTTGTTTGTTTGTTCATCTCACGCTCGACTCATCCTTAGTCAAAAATTTTTTTTCTTCTCTCTCTGTGACGGAAAATGTTGATAAAGAGGCTTGTAATGTCAGACTCATTTGCAATAGCTGAACCTTGTCAGGTCGAATGACCTATTCACACAGAGACGACAAATGAAGTCGGTCAATTAATGAACTCCTGAAATTAACCTCTTATGGGCTCTTTGAAATATTATCTTCCACCCACACCCCCCTGCACTTTACCTGAGTAAACCTTTTGTTTTAGAGTCAGTGGTGAAGTATGGACTGCAGGGCAGTGGAGGGAGAAATTGCTTTGTCCTCTGTAGAAGGGTCATTTATATACGAGGTGGTCATATTTACCACGTGATTAGCTGTTGGCGGAAATCCCACTCGCCTTCTTCACCCAATTAGCTTGTCAAAGTAAAACTCTTTCATATCATCATTGAAACTAATGATAAAATTGTATAACCGCAGGCCATAATGTGCCATGTTATCTCAGCTATTGTCTCAATGCCACGTTTTGGAAATGTAATAATAGTAATTCATTTGAAATGACAGGTGTTTTAACGCAGGGTGGAAGGATTGGTTTTATATGGATGTGGTAATGCCGCTCTGTTTGAATGAATTAATTCAGCCAAACACTGAGCTTTATCTGTATGAAGCTGTCTGAAGGACGATGATTAAGGAGAAGTGCTTGAGTTTAAACTCATGAGGTTTCCGCAGAGCTAACAATGTATCTAAGAGCATCTAAATTCCCTGGCCTCAAGCTTGAAGTGCTTTCCACTCATCTTCGTTGAGTTGCGTGCTGCATCCGAGATAAGAGTTCTCATGTCTTATGGGACACCCGAGAGTCATGGATTACCAGTGTTTCATGTTGTCGACGGATGGTTTGAAACATTTCTCTGGCTGAATATTACAGGGATGTTGCTATATGGGAATAGCGGGGTTTAGTTTCCCATTCCAGGTCCATTAACCATTCTTTTAGTACTTTTGGGGAGGTATTGAGTGTTGCTTTGAGTTGCATTGTCATTCTGTCCATGTTGGTGGAAAATGCACAATGTTTAAGAACTGCTAGTGAAGCAAAATCATCTTTTTCTTATTTACAGTATTTATTATTATTTTTTTTTTTATAAAAAAGTTCCATAATTGCTAATATTTGTGTACTATGGGGATGTTGACTACATGGGAATTGCAAGGTTCATTTTCTCATTCAAGTTCCATTAACAGTTCTCATAAACTGTTTGACAAGTATTGAGTGTTGTTGTTGTTTTTTTGTTTTGTTTTGTTCCATCCATGTTGTTTGGAACAATTTTTATTGTCTTTTGTGCTTTTTTAATGTAAAAAATTGCCTTTTTATATGTGAAAAGCTTGCTAATGTTTGTATCTGTTTCTGATTTCAATTCTATTAACAGTTCTTGCAGTGCAAAACAATACTCAATACTTTCTTAAAAGTGTTAACATTGTGCCATTTTGGTGGGAAAAAAGTGTGTTTTGAAACTGTTAATGAAATGAAATCATTTGTCTTTGTTTTTTTTATGTTAAAACTTTGCATTTTTGTCACCAAAAAGTTGAATGTAATTGCTAAAGTTTGTGTGTTAAAGGTGGGGTAAGCACTTTTTCAAAAACACTGTAGAAAACTGATTCGGGCCGACTAGCAAAACAAACTTGTAGCCAACCAGCAGTAAGGGGCGTTGTCTACTCATGATGTGGAGGAGAGAATGTTCAGTGAACAGGACGGACATTAGCAAGCCGAGTGACAGAAAGATAGAGATGGCGGATAAAAAAACAAAAGAGGAAAACGTCTGTGGAACAAAAGAAGGCTTAAGGCAAGAAGTAGGACTGTGTAAATATCAGATCAAGCTTTCCAGCGCTGGAGAAACTCAAGAGCGGAAGTCCGGTGATCGGACGCCGAGTTGCTTTGTTTCTTCTCGATAGGTGAGTAACATGAAACATGATACCTGTTTCTGATGCAGAAAAGCTAGTTCATGCATTCCTGACCTCTAGACTGGACTATTGTAATGCTCTGCTAGGTGGTTGTCCTGCATCTTCCATAAACAAGCTACAGGTAGTCCAAAATGCAGCGGCTAGAGTCCTTACCAGGTCAAGAAAATATGATCATATTACGCCAATTTTACAGTCTCTGCACTGGCTTCCTATTTAGTTCTGTATCAGTTAAACAATATTATTACTTATCCATAAGGCCTTTATTGGGTTAGCTCCTGCGTACCTAACTATTTTTCTACCACGCTACAATCCATCATGTTCCCTAAGGTCGCAAAACTCTGGACTTTTGGTAGTACCAAGGATAGCAAAGTCCACTAAAGCAGGTAGAGCTTTTTAGCATTTGGCTCCCAAACACTGGAATAGCCTTCCTGATAACGTTCGGGGTTCAGACACACTCTCTCTGTTTAAATCTAGATTAAAGACACATCTCTTTGGCCAAGCATTCAAATAATGCATCTCATAATCTTTTACTGCCGTTATATCTAATCAAATGCACATTATTTTTCTTTAGTTGGGTTAAACAAATCAATTTTGCTTGATTGTAACAGCAGCTACGTTATTTATGTTTCTATTTGTTTCTCTGTTTTTGTCACGGGATGTAACTAGATTTACACAAGCTTCAGTCTGGATCCAGAACACCCTGAGAAGAGATGATGCAACCCCTCAGAGGACCTCAGATGATGCCAACCCTGAAACAATGTACAGAACTACCACATTTTGCTATAAATTTGATTGCATCATATAATTGCTGTTAATAGTGTTTTTTTTTTTGTTTTTTTCATCGTCTGTTTTATTACGTCTTAAATTGATTTTTCCGTACTGCTGGTTTCGTCTGGTCAGAGGAAAACTGGCCCCCCCGACTGAGCCTGGTTTCTCCCAAAGTTTTTTCTCCATTCTGTCACCGATGTAGTTTTGGTTCCCTGCCGCTGTCGCCTCTGGCTTGCTTATTTGGGGACACTTCATTTCCAGCGATATCGTTTACATGATTGCAAAGATATTATTTAAACTTGAGCTGGATGTTGACATCACTGAATTCAATGATGAACTGTCTTAACTGAAAAATTAGTGTTTACTATACATTTTGCATTATTGACACAATATTTTCCTAATTAATGCTGTTTCAGATGCTTTGACAATCTGTATTGTTAAAAGCGCTGTATTAATAAAGGTGACTTGACTTGACTTAACACCATCTTTGCGCTGCAACAGCTAAAGTCTGTCTAGTACACTGGACGCGACAAATCGACCGTTGAAAATAATTTGAAATTTGTGTCAATACGTCAGGAATGGAACGCAGCAGCAGTTTTCTGTCGGGGATTTGTCGTATCGTGTCTCGCCGCATCCAGTGTAGACCATAGATATATATATATCTATGGTGTAGACAGCATCACTGATTATAATAAGTTCTATAGTATTTTGTCTCGCCACGCCACTCGCGTTCGTTGTAGACACAGTGTAACATTGGTTTTGCTTGTTTCACAGAACTAATCGTTGCCTGGGTTGCATACGTATGTGTGGGGCGGAGCTATCAAAATAGGGGCAGACACCTTTTGGGGTATGGGCGTGTTCGTTTTGGTGATTTCAAATGGCAATATTGGCTACCAGAAAAGGTTTTTCGCTTACCCCAGACCTTTAAGGTTCTGTTTCTGATTTTAATATCTGTTAACCGTTCTTGGCAGTGCAAATCAACCCTGAACTTTTTAAAGGGGTCATATGATTCGATTTCAATTTTTCCTTTCTTTTTGTAGTGTTACAAGCTCTTGGTGCATAAATAAAATGCTCCGGCTCTCTGGCAGTAATGCATTATTTATGCTCTTTATAATCAAGCGCTTTCATCAAGAGTTACTCGCATCTCAAGTATCAGTGCTGTGAGGAGTTTGTTGCGCTCTTTCTAGGCTGACAAATGCCTCTTTGGGATGCTAATGCTTCACAAGGGCTTCATGCTCGCTTGTCATTTTTCAAGTTCTATGCAAAATATATTGGAAATAACTTACTGGTTGTAGAACAGTTGGCTCTTCTCTAAGCTCCAGCTACCTTGCTTACTGTTGCTATCTCAGACGAGCTTCAGAATGTCACATAGGAATAAATGTAGTTTCTTTTTTTTTTCTTCTAAGTGTTCCATCCCTGTTCTCTGTTTGCCATATTTGTGAATTATTTATAGAAATCCCATTTGAAACTATCCAAACTATCCATAGACTTGCACTAGAAAAGACTTGTAATATTTTAATACTTTACACATGACAACAACAACAACTATTATTATTATTGTTGTTATTATTATTATTGTTATTGTTTTTATCAGCAAAGTATTAAAATGTAAAATTATAATGGATTATTATAGTATCATTGAATATATAATAAAAATTTGTAAATGATTAACAGTTCATTATAACACTAATCTTAGTAATAACCATAATTCATATTTGTTAGTAATTGAACATTAATGATTAGGATTAACAATAAGTATTAAATAATTTACTATACTACTTCTATTACAAAAATACTATTATGAAAGTAATAATAATAATGTTATATAATATTAAACTTTTTTATTATTGTTTTGTTATTAAGTAAATAAAAATAATTGTATTTATAGTTATAATTTGTTATTATTATTACTTATAAATTGCTACTTATATTATTATTAGTAGAAACTAGTAAAATATTTTATACAAATACAAATGAGTAGCATTATTGTTGTTGTTTCTATCAGCAAAGTATTAAACTGGTAAAATTTGATGATTTAATAGTAATCATTTACTAAAATTAAAAAAAATGTTTAAAGTATTCACATGTTAAGTTTAATAACACTAATATCACTAATAAGAAAACCATAATTCCACATATTGTTAGTATGAACAATTAATGATGATGAGTAACAATAGTATTAAATATTACTAGTATACTTCTATTACTAAAATACTATTTTAAATAATATAATATAATGTTATTAATAATTATAGAATTTTTATTGTTGTTGTTGTTTATATTAAATACAAATATTGTATTATAGTTATAATATTGATATGATGATTAAATGATGATTATCTTGTCTAATTATATTATTATTATTAGTAAACTATTAAAATGTATAAATAATAATAATTGTATATTGTTGTTGTTGTTTCTATCAGAAAAGTATTAAACCGGTAAAATTTGATGATTATTATAGTAATATTATAATAAAATTAATAAAAAATATGTTTAAAGGTATACAAATGTTAATTTATAACACTATATCAAAAATACACTAATTAATATTTGCCCAAAATGAACTTTATAATGATGATGATGATTAACAGTAAAGTTTAAATATTTACTATCTCCTTCTATTACAAAAATAACTATGTATAAAGTATAGTAGAATGTTATTAATAATTAAAATTGTTGTTGTTGTTATAGAGTAAATAAAAACTATTGTATTTATGATATAATAATTTCTTATTATTGGTTGTCTAATTATAGGATTATTATCAGTAAAGTTCTATAAAATATGTATAAATGATAATAAGATATAATTATTATTATTATTATTATAGCAACATAATAAATAATCATTATCATTTGGTAAGTATTAAACTAATGTTATTATTATTTTCACAAATCTGTAATATATATTATAAAATAGATTTCTCTCAGTCTCAGTATTTAATTACATCTCGGGCTTTTGTGGTTTATTATTCGCTCTAGGCCATAAAATCAATTTCCTTTCGATTAATTGTGCAGCCCTAATTTGGTTATTGACATAGACACTGTTCTTCCTCCTCTGCCAAAGTCATTCAGTGTTTTTCTCTTTCCTCCAGGCCAAACTCGCCCTGCAGAACGACTTGGTGAAGCCCATTTCACCGGCTTTCCTCTCCACACCCTTCTGCCCCACCACAGTCCCGTCCATCTCCCTCCACCCTCGCCCCTCCTCGCCCCACCACCTCCATCTTTCAGACAGCCTCCTTCCCCGCCGCACTCCTTTCCTCCGCGCTATGTATGTATGTATGTGTATATATATTGTTATGTATGGTATGTATGTATGTATGTATGTATGTATGTATGTATTGTATATACATTGGGTACGGAAAGTATTCAGACCCCCTTAAATTTTTCACTCTTTGTTTATTGCAGCCATTTGCTAAAATAATTAAAGTTAATTTTTTTTCCTCATTAATCTACACACATCACCCCATATTGACAGAAAAACACATAATTTTTGACATTTTTGCAGATTTATTAAAAAAGGATTACTGAAATATCACATGGTCCTAAGTTTTCAGACCCTTTTCTGTGACACTCATATATTTAACTCAGTGCTGTCCATTTCTTCTGATCATCCGTGAGATGGTTCTACACCTTCATTTGAGTCCAGCTGTTTTTGATTATACTGATTGGACTTGATTAGGAAAGCCACACACCTGTCTATAAAGACCTTACAGCTCACAGTGCATGTCAAGCAAATGAGAATCATGAGGTCAAAGGAACTGCCTGATGAGCTCAGAGACAGAATTGTGGCAAGTCACAGATCTGGCCAAGCTTACAAAAAAAAATTCTGCTGCACTTAAGGCTCCTAAGAGCACAGTGGCCTCCATAATCCTTAAATGGAATACGTTTGGGATGACCAGAACCCTTCCTAGACCTGGCCGTCCGGCCAAACTGAGCTATTGGGGGAGTAGAGCCTTGGTGAGAGAGGTAAAGAAGAGCCCAAAGATCACTGTGGCTGAGCTCGAGATGCAGTCGGGAGATGGGAGAAAGTTGTAGAAAGTCAACCATCACTGCAGCCCTCCACCAGTCGGGGCTTTATGGCAGAGTGCCCGACGGAAGCCTCTCCTCAGTGCACGACACATGAAAGCCCGCATGGAGTTTGCTAAAAAACCTGAAGGACTCCAAGATGGTGAGAAATAAGAATCTCTGGTCTGATGAGACCAAGATATAACTTTTTGGCCTTAATTCTAAGCTGTATGTGTGGAGAAAACCAGGCACTGTTCATCACCTGTCCAATACAGTCCCAACAGTGAAGCCTGGCGGTGGCAGCATCATGCTGTGGGTGTGTTTTTCAACTGCAGGGACAGGACGACTAGTTGCAATCAAGGGAAAGATGAATGCGGCCAAGTACAGGGATATCCTGGACAATAACCTTCTCCAGAGTGCTCAGGACCTTAGACTGGGCTGAAGGTTTACCTTCCAAAAAGACAATAACCCTAAGCACACAGCTAAAATAACGAAGGAGTGGCTTCACACAA
>JADLZN010007678.1:0-61590 GCA_018155175.1 Sinocyclocheilus anophthalmus | reverse complement strand
CATGAGTCTTTTTGGAAATATGCAACAAGTTTTTCACACCTGGATGTGGGGATCCTCTGCCATTCCTCCTTGCAGATCCTCTTCCAGTTCTGTCAGGTTGGATGGTAAAAATTGGTGGACAGCCATTTTTTACCGGGTCTCTCAGAGAGGTCACTGGGTTTACGTCCGGCTCGGCTGGGCATTCAAGCACAGGTCCCAGAGTGTTGTGAAGCCATTTCGTTATTTAGACTGTTGTGCTTGGGTCTGTCTTGTTTGACGGTAAACTCGGCCAGTCTGAGGTCCCTGAGCACTATGGAGAAGGTCTCTCATCCAGGTATTTCCCTTTTACCCTTGGCGCATATCTTCCCTGCGATTGCAAACAGTCGTCCGGTCCTGCACTGGAAAACACCCCCACGAATGATGCTGACACCACCATGCTTGAACATGTTGGGACTGTTGATTTTTTTGTTGTTTTGAAGGTGATGAGCAGGTGCTGGATTTGTTCCACACATAACGCTTAGAAGTAAGGCCAAAATTCTATATTGGTCTCATCAGACCACGAATCTTATTTCTCAACCAGTTGGAGTCCTTCAGGTGTTTTTCTAGCCTTGCATGAGGAGAGGCTTCCGTCGGGCCAATCTGCCATAAAGCCCCGACTGGTGGAAGGCTTCAGTGATGGTTGACTTTCTACAACTTACTCCCATCTCCCAACTGCATCTCTGGAGCACAGCCACAGTGATCTTTGGATTCTTCTTTACCTCTCTCACCAAAGCTCTTCTCCCCCGATAGCTCATTTTGGCCAGACGGCCAGCTCTAGGAATGGTTCTGGTCATCCCAAACGTCTTCCCTTTAAGGATTATGGAGGCCACTGTGCTCTCTCTTAGGAACCTTCTGCAACAGCGCGCATAGCCAGAAATTTTTTGTAACCTTGGCCAGACCTGTACCTTGCCACAATTCTGTCTCTAAGCTCTTCAGGCAGTTCCTTTTGACCTCATGATTCTCATTTGCTCTGACATGCACGGTGAGCTGTCTGTAAGGTCTCTCGAGTCGGAAGGCTTCTGTGTGGCTTCTTTTCATAATCAAGTCCAATCAGTATACATCAAACACAGCTGGACTCAAATGTTGTATTCCGTGTACTGCACCATTTCACTCATTATGGATGATCAGAAGAGATGGACAGCACCTGAGTTAAATATATGAGTGTCACAGTAAATACTGAGCAAAGGGTCTGAATACTTAGGAACATGTGATATTTCAGTTTTTTTTTTTATAAATCTGCAAAAAAGTCAACAATTCTGTGATTTTCTGTCAATATGGGGTGCTATGTGTACATTAATGAGGAAAAAATGAACTTAAATGATTTTAGCAAAATGGCTGCAATATACCCTACACAAAAGATGTGAAAAAATTAAAGGGGGTTCGTGAATACTTTCGTACCCACTGTTAAAAGCAAACCAATCTTGTGCAAAAGAACAGCTGTTACTCTGGCCAACGGTTATTAAATCAAGGATAATCAAGGAAAATTTGGAGTGGGGATACTCACAAAACCAAAGGCGATCCTTTTTTAAACGTCATATCATCAATGTTCTAAAATGTTTAGTTCACGACCGGCAGATTGCCTGCAAATTAGCCTTTTAGGCACTCGTTTGTGGCTAACCCCCCCCCATCGGGCTGTGTACCACACTTCACTTTTCGGAACACGCACTTTTGCGAAGTCCTAGCACTTCCCTTGGGGGAAATCCCGGCTGCCATTTTGTTAGTGATTCGCATTCCACTTGCGTGAAGTTATCATGGCAGACACCTCGCGATTACCCCTCGATTTGACCGAACCACCCCCCTTTCTTTTTTCTGGGAAGCGACCGCTTCAATATCACAAACTTCCAGGCACGTCCACAGATCCACAAGTGCAAACCGATTGTGACGTCTCATAGCAGATCGGTGTAATTTATCCCCACCTCACACAAACCATCCCATACCCTTATTACATGCTTGAGAAGTTTTTTCTTTTTTCCATTGATACCAACAGATCCCAACTACATACTCCCGATACCAGACGACGAATGCTGCACCAAAACAACCCACTTTAGGGATTTAAAAATTAAACATGTCATCAGTTTAAACCAATATCCATAGACCTCGCCCCTATAAGTGATCAACCCCCCCCGCGCGCTTGGAAGTGCCAGTTTCAGACATTCAAGCGTTCAGCATATGACATTTTTTTCGCTCAGGCACACACAACTCAGCTGCCTAACGTAATCAATGACGTACATCCTAACCGAGACCCCGCGGGAGCCCTAGTTTGCCACACCCGCTGAAGGTATAAAAAAACGGATGGAACGCAAGCCCGGTCTTAGTGACTTAAGTGTCCTCTTCACTACTAACATTTCACAGATTTAGTGGCTTGTTTTAGCACTAAAACGCTTTGAGAAACACTCTTACAGTAAAAATGTATGAGCTACTTTTAGCCTTAAGATGTTTAGTGAATACAGGCCCAGACTTTTAAAAATGTCCATGTCTTGAAGGTAAGCTCTACATTGCTTGATTTGGTTTTGTGAAAAGAATGTTGGTGGCAGCTTATGTCTTAGGGATGTTTCTTTTTTGTAAAGATGGAAGACTGGAAAATGGTTGGGGCAAAGCACAGAAAAATCCTGTTGCTGCATTGCATAAAAACACCAGAAAAGAAACAGAAACATTCATCTTCTAAATTCCAACTTGGAGTTTGAGCATTACTGTAAAAGAACAATTATTTTTTTTAAAAAGACCAACAATTCAAAAGGATTGAATAAATTTGTTTCTGACTTTTAATGGATTCTCTTTTTTTCTGGCCATTGTGTGGCAAATATTACATAATATGGTTGAATTAAGAAACAGAAGATGGTTAAAAATATTAAATATTTATAGGTACTATAAATAACATTCTCTAAAATTTTCAAAGATACAGCAGTAAAAATAAGCAACAATCTTACACTAATTATTCTCAGAGTTTGCACAGCAATACGGCAGGAAAAACCAAGCATTATTAGAGGTTTTAACGCTTAATAAATTCTGTTCGGCTCATGAAACGGTGCCTAAAACCCCTCTTAACTGTGGCAGCAACATCAATATGGCAACACACACCAATGTTCAATAAACAATTAAATATACTAGTAACAATAATCACAATAAGCAATTCATCTGCTAAATAACATCTGCCAAGTTCATTAGCCAAACAGCAAGTCATTTACGGTTGCCAAGCAACTTGGCATATTAATATATTGAATTTGTGCCGTTTGTTGGTGAGCACATTAGCGATTTCAAAAGTGCTTTTAACGTGGCTTATCCAAACAGATTTTATAGCAGGAAATACTCATTTCTGAAATGGGATTTAACGGCATTGGCCAAACAATATGCAACTATGTCTAGACCTCATCAAACCGCTAATGGAGATGTCTTTGAGCCATGATTTTTTTTCCACCAATAATGTTGCCTGTTCTTTAAAAAAAAGAAAACACTGAGACTCCAGTAATCCACACCAAACATTTCTCAAACAGATTTTAATTCACAACTCGATAACAGTAACTACCCCTGACTCGTCTTTGTTGTTCCTTCCTTGTACCTTTTCTCATTATCTTGCTTTTGAGTGCTCCAAAGACTCACCGGACCTGACCACTAAAATCGGCCTTCATTATCGGATTTATTACCCAATTTGTGTTCCCTGCGGTCTGCCGCAGTCGCACACCGCGGGATTTCAGCGGCTCATGTTTTTCCTGATATTTTTTCTGTACACAACCATATGTGCCGTTCACCCAAACTAAATTTCTAAACAATTGTAAATGCTTTGCTTGTGGCCGCCAAACACAATGCTGTTCTCATTCCGCCAACCATCTAACTTAGTGCTGGAATGAGCACATTCTGCCAACAAAAGTGCATGTTAGGCTTGTTAGTGAACGCCAATTAACTCCCATATCTCGTCCCCCCCCCCTTTGCACAAAATTCTCTCCCCTCAGAGGCATCTCATCCGGTTGTGCCCCTTTAAACATGATTGCCTCGAGTGCAGATGACTTCCTCTCCTTCTTAACCAATTAACTTATGGTGACGGCAGCAACACCCAAGACCTTAAAACAAAAACATTGAGCAGACCCTTTAAGACAGACAACATGAATGAATTTTTCCTTTTCCAATTTGCTACCTTCAGATGTTGCCTTAATTAGTGATGGATCAAAACCATCCTATTGAAGATCAGTTTGTCATTTACAGAATTTGGTTAAATGTGTAGAAGGTGACATGGATCAACCAACTTATGGATGTATGGAATGAACAATATTAACTGCAAGATTAATGATGACAACATTTTCGTATTCAAGTGTTTGAGGTACGTTCAATCAATGGACAAGCAAGTCCACTTCTTGACAGGATACTGAGAACTCAGAAAATGAAGCATTTTTTTTGCAATTCTTTGTGGTCATGGCACCAACAAATCTAAGGAAACAAAAAACCAGGGTTGGCACATTAAAAGAAACATTGGAGGAATTTTTGAGAAGTGGAGTGCAGAAAGAAACAAGTACATCAAGAAGGAAAAAGTACAAAGATTCAGTTAAATTTCACTCTTCTTAAAGTATAAGGCCATTTATTTTGCCCTGAAATTAAATTAATATGTAAAAGTGCCCCCAATTTGAACATGTTAGAGTCTAAACAAAAATATCATACGCAGTCAATGCCGGCAGACTAACATATTACAAAAAACCGTTGATGTCAAAAAATAAAAAAATAAAACCCTGGGTGGCATTGACATCAGCAGGAGCCAAGGACTCTACAAATTCAGTCTGTTCCCATGATCCAGTGAGACAGCAATCCATACCCACAGTATTCCAACACAAGGAACATTCTGGGAACTGCATAGTCATAAATAAGGGTTTGTTCATCAGTCCAATTCTTCAGAAGTTAGATAAAAATACACAAAAGAAAGGTAGGTTGGGATGTGTCGGGAAAACAAAATACTGTGAGAGCAGAAAAAAGCATCCCATCTTTGGATTATGTTAGTAACTACTTGATGATAATGCAAAATTTGGAGGTAACTGCAATGCTCCCATCCAGATATAACCTAGGGTTTGTTTCCACAAAACACAATTTTGCAAAACAAGAAAACTTAACAAAAGAGGAAACAAACAAACAAAAACAAAAAATCCCCAACAAGAGTCTATACAGAGTCAACAAGGGGATGGATCTGTATCACAGGCGACAAGTTAACCTGCAAGATTTTTTGTGCCTTCCTTCTCACTTCCTCGTCTGTGACAGAATCATCTACTTTTATAACCTTCCATTCAAGACCATTGCCATTCAGTCTAGAAACGTCTTGGCCATTGGTGAGTGTAGCCTGGGACCAGTTATAGCTTTGGAAACGGAGTCTTCTCACTGAACCATTGTCCAGACCACTGGTCATCACATCAGGTTTACCTGATACAGTTTCGATCTTTTTATAAATGCTACCATCTTTAAGACCAAAACCATTTTGATAGACAACTGGGGCAGAGTCTCCAATAAGGGCATCGTCTACTTTGAACGGACATGACAAAACACGTTTGTTGTCCAAGGCAACTACATTTGATGTCTGACTGCCATTTTCCGTTGGAGAGTGCGGAATTCCGGAGAGATCCGGTGGCCGTCCCAGAGCAAAACTGGGGGCGCTTTTAGAATTTTCAAAGTGAATTTGCAACCTCGCGGTGTGGCCTCCGGTCAACCCCTTTATGTTTGTTAGCTTGAGGCACTGCTGCGCTTGAACAGAATGTTTATCTAGCATTGCCGATCCAACGTTCTGCTTAAGACTGTCCACCGAGAGATTGGTAAGCAGGATCTTGGGTTGGTTTAGGAGAATGTTCTTTGCCGCTCTACTAAGCGTCGCGTAATTCACATCCTTGGACTTGCTCAAACCTTTCCGCCCTCGCTTCTTGCAAGGTTTCTGCACTCTCTGAACCTTGCTGCCAATTTTGGAAGAGATTGGCTCCGTGGTGCAAGACGTGTATCCATATACATCTTTGCTCCTCAAAATCACAGGCTTGGCTCCCTCTTTCCTCAGGTCTTGAAGAAAGGACACCATTTGTCTCTCAGTGTCCGACAGATCCTTGGACATGGGGTTAAAGACCCTCAGGGCCTCTTCGAGGGCAGTTTGTCCAGCTGGGGCAAATCTGGCCCAGGAATGGACTACCCTCCCCATGCCCTGCTCTTCACAATTCATGGTGCACCTTCACAGCTGGTATGCATAAGGACTTCAGGTGTCTGTGAATATGAAAATGATATTAAGGTGATTATTTAAAAAAAACACATGAATTACAGTTTATTTTATCTAATATGAAAAGCAGTGTAAATTCTGCAACACTAGCACCAAATGGATAAGCAAAAATATTACTGTTTGATCAAAAAACAGGTGGTCCTATTCCAAGCACACAACAATGCTTGAGCTAGTAGTCCAACTGGGTTATCCATAACTTGCTTGTCTGAAAAGTCTGCTGATAGTTATGATTGTATCTTCCTAGATGTAGACCTTGATTTAAACTACTCACTCTAAATTATCCAAGCCAGTCTTGACTGATGCAGTTTGGCAAAACAATGTTTTTTATTGTTTGCTTTGGGTCAAAACAGTACCATGACTCAACTAATCACACAGCATTCTGGTTATGCAGTTTGAACTGTCAGTTTTTCAACAGTTGTTTAAAAGTGCTCTTCAACTATAATACTCCACTAAGTAATGCATGCTTCGCAAAGTAAAGTAGCTGGTAGGGCTTTCATTCCACACAAAGTTGCATGAATAACGGTCTCAAGAATATTTTGTGGTGGAGATAATGACTTCAACTGTGAAATGGGCATTTACAGGTGTTCAGGTAGTATGTAAAGTATTAGCCTCAGACTTAATTTCTTACAATAACATTACCTACAGGAACACTGACCAATTTTATTTTTTGCAAACTGTTCTGATTCCCTAAGATTTTTTAAGAATCTCTCTAACTATCCATGGGAAATGGATCAGAACTCACTGCTTTCCACTTCAAAACAGTTCTACAATTTCAACCAATTGCTTATTAGGTTCTTAGTCCTATTGTTAAGAGCAATGACTTTTGATAGACATAGCTTTCTGATTGTAGTTTCAACATTGCATCTACAAATGCTTAGTAATTGCTATAATTTAGGTTATTGAACAAACATACACCGGAAATGTCAGAAATAACAACAAGAACAAATGTGATCAAACAGATCCATTTTGATAACATTTGAAATAATTCCACATAGGAAAGGCCATTTGCAAGGCTTGTTGAATGTTTTACTGCAAAAGATTTGGCACCATGCCTTTGATAAAATACTGAGATGCATTGATGCATCAAGAACAAAGTAAATTGTAAGGTGAACTCCACATTTAGCAATTAGGCATCAGGGGATTCATGATTTTCTTCACGGCAGTTTCTGATTTTCAAATCACCTTACCAGGAAAACTACAACAGGACACAATACATCTGTACTCAAGAAGCTACATTAAAGAAGCACAACACCACAATGCAGGTAATAGTAAACAATCAGTTTTAAGAAAATTAAATGTTACCCTAACATTTAATTTTCTTAAAACGGATTGTTTACTATTACCTGCATTGTGGTGTTGTTAGACATGAGAAAATGAGAGAAATTCGGTAAGTTTTAGATCTCAAAACTTCTCCATTGCTCCAAAAACAGCTTTCATTGAAACCAAGCATGCAAAATGATTAATTTTCTACTTCCACATTTTTAATAATGTAATAATGCATCAGCACAAGACTTTCTGCACAGATACTGATCAACACCTACTTTTATATAATTTCTCCTTTAAAGTGAAGGAATTTCTTTTGCAGTGCACTGTAAAAATTTTAAAAATTTTAATGGTGCAAGACAGTAAAAATGCTATGGTACAAAACTGTTAATTGGTTAATGATAAGTTCTCTTACTATATACAATGAAAACTGTAATGAATCTAACAGGATTTTACTCAAAAATTGACAGATTTTAGAAGTTAAACAGAGCAAGTCATCTTATAATTTACAGTGAAATCGTTGAATTGACTTCCCATAATTTCCTGTATGGACGTCACATTTGATGCGTTTTGCATTTAAAAAACAATGTAGTTTTTTAAATGAAATCTTATGGTATGACTTACGAGTTTTAGCTGCATTAGTGTTTTGTGTTACCATGATGGTGTTTAGTATTTGTGTGGTCTTATATTTTTTTAGCATTTACTTCATCTTTTGGAAAAGCTACTTTTGGTGAGCTGTGATTCATCATGTTGCTTTCTCATTACCACCTCTGTTTTTGTGTGGTTGTCGGTATATTATAAAGGTACAAAATCAGATTTTAGTTCTTCAGGAGGTTGGTATATTAAAGGGTTAGTTCACCCACAAATCACAATGGGCCCATGTTTACCCAGATCAATGCATCCAACCAACGAATCCAATCAGAGTTCTATTAAACATTGCTTGACCTCCAATCTTAACTGTCTATCGAGGAAAGACTCATTAAGGTATTGGGTGCTTTTAGTAACACACTAATCACTAGTGCTGCTATTTGTTCCTAATACCAGAATGATTACCTTGTTTTGTTAATAGCAGTCAGCTAATTTTAAATCCATTTACATGTTATGCCCCCTTGATGTTCTCTCTGAACCTCAAAAGGAACCAGAGACATTTCTATTTTTGATTTGTTTATTTTCAAAAAAAAAAATAAGCATAATCTGAATAGAAATGCTCTCCTTTTCCTTATGCTTTTCCCTTTTCTCCTTCATACCTCAGAGATTAAGCCTGTTGGGGAAACGTCAGCAAATTCTGAGTGATAATTTGACAATTTGACAGTAGTCTTAAGTCATCAATCAAAATCCTGTTTACGCCCTTTTCAGCAAAACATATGCTGACCCAAAACTATTTTAGCATTCACACTCTGTTTTGATCTTGTAGTAGTCTCTAGCCCTTACTCTCAACACCAGTGTGTCAAAACGTTGCAGATGATCAGGGAACTAACTGCCCAGGATGCAGACCGAAGAGGGCTGGGCAGGCGTTGTGAGAAACACCCCCTTACCCAGGGCCGACGACCACCCACTGAGCCGAAAGCAACTGGACACAGAGAGAGAAGTGTACCTCAGACACAGGACTCAAGCGAGAGTTATGGCTACAAAAAAGCTCACCAAGGTCATCATCTTCCTGACCCACAACCTAATGGGATTGAAACAGGAGGAAATCGATAGATTTCAAGAGACTCTGATCCAGCAGCTGAACAACACTCAAGACAAGCTTGACATGCTCCGAAGAGAACTCAGGGACTCCTACAAGGCTGCAAAAGGAAAAACAGTGGGAGAAACACCCTACTCCTGCAACCTCACTCAGCAGTGCAAAACTCCCTAAGGTGCACGAAGCTACGAAGGGGGGAGCCAACACTTTCTGCTTAACAACTGACAGAACAGAACTGTAATACTTCCAAGCATCTCCGCAGCAGCGCATGATGTGACCCCCAAAAACTTTGACAAGCTAGCCAGAAAAAAAATCCCAGCATTCACATTGCTGGGGAAACAATATTTTCCTACTTTAGGCAGTACGAGCAGTAATTTAGAACGGTGTAGTCGTTTTAAACATTGCTTGCAAGCAGACCAAGTAATCAATCTTATGTGTCTTTCAAAGTTAGGAACTTCGTCCATGCGCATACCAGTTCATGAGCAAAACCCAGATAAATTATGTTTGAATGGCTTCTCGAGCAGTAAGAAGTTTCAGTGTCTATGTGTTTAAACGTACGATAAGAAAACTAACCTGACTTAGCGAAGAATCAATTTCTGTGTCTAGTAGAGCACAAGTCTATTCTGAACGACGAAATCTCGGGATAGCAGTCTAAAATGGTACCAGAATAAACGGTCTGATTTTGGAGCGAAGAAATACCCTCTCAGTACGGGTAGGTGAAGCGGAGCGCTGATCCTCATTTCACTGATTAGGCCGTAGTTATGTGTGAGGTAATCATTGTATTCATATGACCCATCAGTGAAAACATTTACGTACTCTTATACATGCGCGCAACCAGGTTCTGAATATATCAGAAAAAAACTATAGCTTGAAGGTGCTTCCACAGGGTATTAGAACGGTTCAGGCTATAAGTTTTAATCGTACGATAGAAAACTAACGGATTTTATGCGAAGAAATCCTAATTCTTGGATTGTTAGTGGAGCATTAGTCTATTTTCTGACGACGCAATCTCAGATAGCAGTCATATAAATGGTTACCAGAATGAACGGTTTGATCTTGGGCGAAGAAATCCCCTTTTCCAGCACTGTGTAGGTGATCTGAGTTATACTCCTCATTTCATTAATTTAAGGCTTTATTATGTGTTACGTATCATTGTATTTCATTTTGACTCGCTCATGTGAAACATTTACGTAAAATTAATGGTGTTATTCTAGCGTAGCTAACTACGAATCCACCATTGCCTGTGAAGTGAATGTGCTGTTTTGAGTAATGAATGAATTTGTATGGGACATGCACGAGTTTCCCATGCATGCTCACATCAGTGCAAGTCTGCTCCACCTGCACCAGTTGTGAGCTTGCATTGGTCTCCTAGAAACACGTGACCCCGGAAGTGTGAGCAAACCCTTCCGGTTAATCTGACAACAGCACCAACTTCACAGACCTTTGTGTAAACAAAGAACTGCGTGTAACCAACACTAACTCTTAAGCTAAGCCCTTTACCTCAACTGCTAGCTGTTAGCATCTGGCTAACGCTTAGATAGGCGTGTAAAGTGTAACTTTCTAACCACACCTCTCTCTCCGTCACTCCTGGTGTCACTTCCTGTTGATGCCATCACAGGTCCCTGTGGGACCCACCCACATACTGGGTTTACTTGTGTTATTGTTTATTTTTGTTTTGACTATATTCTACCTCTCTTTAATTTTATTGCATATATTTACATTTGTTTAGCACAAATGTACCAAATCAGCTAAATTGATTTGTATTAAATTTAAGATTTAATTAAATCAAATTTTTATTTTTTTTATTTTATTCCATTTTTATTTATTTATTTATTTATTTGTTTATTTACTTTCCCTTTTAATTTCCTACAGCTCTTAGGACCCCTTTTTATTTATTTATTTATTATTTTTTTTTGTTTGTTGTGTTTTACTTTTACCTTATTTTAGTATTTTCACCATCACCATCTTCGCTTTTGGATAGGATTACAGTAGTTCTAGCAACTGTCGTTTCCTTAACGAGTTATACAGGTTATTAGTAACATAATCCCTGTTTCCTCTCTACTTCACCTCACGCCTCAGTGCCAGGCCTAATAAATTGAAAGGCAGCTACCATTCAACACAATGTAGGCTAAGATAAAACTAGAAACAATTCCCACTGTTTCTTTTTCTTTTTTGACGAGGTATTTGGTGGGTCCCTGCTAGTTTAGCTAACAGCCTAACCCTAGGGTTATGAAGTCTATTGCAGCATCACACACAAGTGAAACCTGCTTAGCCATATCTCTTAGAAAAAAAACTAAAATAGGTAAAAATGTTCCTTTTTTTTTTTGAGTTCATCTTATTTTATTTCAGTTTCGTCATAGTGACGAAACCCGTGAACCATCAGTAGTATAGACCGGTCATCAGCTGACCCCTGCTTACAGCACCATCAACAAAGTTACTCAAACTCTCCCTTTGTGTTCACGAACACAAAAACATAGCACCCTACCTCACTAGCTGCCTCCCACCAGCTAGTCATACCTTACACGGCCTACACAGCCGTTCCCCTTAGAGATAGTTTAACACCTCTGTACGTACCTGCATTTGCCTTGTGTCTCTCTCTCTCTGGTGTTCCCACAAGTGTGCCAGTATGTCGCAGACATTCCACAGACATCCAGCCCTGGCAGCTCACCAGGACCACCTGGACACTCAGTAGAGCACTGTAATGGACATCATTCAGCTCAAAGCAGCCAACAACCTGCAATGACAAAGAAAGGAACAGCGAGACTGCGACAAAAGCGAACACTTGACCAGCATCATCCTCTCCTCGGCCCACACCCTCAAGGGCCTCAGACAGGAGATATACGAGCTGAAACTGCAAGTCACAGAATTCTACAGAGAATGACACCTGCTCAACGAGAGATAGCACAGAACGGATGCAAAGAACCTCACAGAATGGTGCGACAGAAGGAAATCACCAGTCTTCACAGAGGCTCTAACAGCTGCTAAACACCAGGCGCCGCTGGAAAAAGCATCACACAGGACTTGAAAACAGACACTGTTTCACACAAATCACTCTAAAACAATTAGTGGAACTAAATGAGAGGAGGAACCACATCTAAGGGCCAACAAGGCCAGCTGCATTCAGCCAGAAACTGAGGTCCAAACCGGACTCAGCAATTAGAGGAGGTGCGTACTTTGGTGTCAGAAAGATTTAACCAGGCCTAACGACCCTGGGGCGCATCGACGTAAGCAAAAAGACAAAAGACAGAGGCTCTCACCCTGAATATCGGTCGCCAGCAATGCAAGCCCTCCACGCCTGTGCACAGCTACGAAGGGGGGGAAAGGGAGCCAAAGCCTTCTGCTTGACAATTCACAAGTCAGCTCCCTGAAAACCTATGCAGCTGCAACAAAAAAAAAAAATTCAGGCGAACCGAAAAAACGCAACGAGGTGAATTCAGTGTCACAAATGAACTGAAATAGGCTTGCAGACCACAAGGCGAACAGATAGGGAAAACACGAAACAGAACTTCCCCTGGCAAGCAGACCCAGACCCCCTCAGCCAAGAGTCCGAACCTGCAAGGGGCGGGGGCGAGAGCCACTGTTCACACGTCAGCAATCAGCAGCCACAAGGGGGTGGGGCAGGGACTTTTCCCGAGGATCACTGCAGACACACACACCGTGTGACCCCACAGACCCCAACGAGCTGGCCAGAGACAACACATCTGGCAACCTAAATACTCTCAGACCCAGAGTCTGAACACGGACTGATCGCTGCCCAGACACCAAGCAGGGCCGGCGTGAAAACTCCCCATGCTTACTACCACAGAATTTGACAAACTTACTCCAAAGCTCACAAATACCCTGGGATGGCGGAGGACACCAGATGCAAGAAGTCATCTAGGCATTAGGGCCTGCAGCACAATGCCTAATCAACAGCTGCGTAACCTGACATAGAAGGCCTTTAACAAGCACAAGGCCTTCACTAAAGGTGTTTGTCAGACCCCACTGATTTTGAACTTCACAACTCAGAATCCAAAGTGGGTACCAGAAGGCACCCAGCATTGCCACATTGCAAAACCCTTCTACAGAAAGCCCCCTAGCCAGAAGAGGACAGAGCCATAACCATGGCAACAGACCCAGGTTCCAGAACAACCACTGGGAAAAGGCGTCCTCATACTGCAAACACCACGGTATGCCCAACACCAGTCCACCACAACATCCTCATCCACACAACGGAGGCTACACAAGGAAAGCTGGACACGCCTACCTCTGGGTTAAAGGAGCTGCTGACACTCGCAAAAGAGCTCCTTGAACAGAACTCAACTAAGGAGTATTGAGAAGGACAAACCTCTGACTCCTTGCCTGCTGCAACACAGCATCAGGCCCCTCCAAGGGAGGAGCATCCCTTGAAACCGGTCGACACCCCTAGAAGCAGCCAGACAACGTTGGATTGAGCAGCGGGCCCACATGCCCAAAAGCGAAAGCTCTACCAACACAACTCAAGCAAGCTCAAGTCGGTGCCGCCACAAGAGACAAGCGACACCGCAAACATCAGATTTTTAGTGACGTTCGGGCAAAACAGAGGGCAAGCAACCACGTGCTGCTCTCCTGCCATCATCACTAGATCAGTCTGAAACTCTCTGCACACTACAAAATCACCATAACAATTACCTGCAATCCCTGGACCCACCTGCACTCTCACCAGTGAGAGTCTAAACCCGACTGTTCCCATCTTTTTTTTTTTTTTTTGGGGTACCACAGATAGCCTATGGATAACAGCAGCATCAAAAAAAACATTCCCTACCCGGACTAAATCACTTCAGGATGACAGGTGACACAGCCTCGACACTTGCTGCATAAGCTCGAGGACCCACACTTTGCTACAGCCTACATCACCACAGCACTCCACCAGACAGCATCCAACACGGCACCACCAGCCAAAAACCACCACTGGCTCCCAACCGTGAGTGCCAGGTGTGTGTTCGATAGTTCTGCACCTTGACATCGCTCGTTGATGTCTATTCTACGGACAACAACGCTCAAAAGGGGGGAAATATGTAGCGTCTCGACCAATCTGACACACTAATTTATATTTGATTTAACAAATCAATTATTCAATAGATTAACAGTGTCAACAGCCCCTCACTCAATATACTGGATTGCAGATTTCGGGGAACACCAGTCCCCCACTGTGTCATAGCAAATAATGCTGATATCACTGGTTTTATTGCCCAAAGGAATGCGTTAGAGAAACTCACTACATTTTCCATAGGAAAGGCACAATGCACAGTAAAAATGGACTCTTCTCTATTTAATTAATAGGAAAACCTTTCTTTGATTGAACACACATTTTCTTCAGGCCATTTTGTATATTATTGCTGTGTTGTATTTATTCTGTTGTATTATAGACTATTTTATTCGTGCTTACGATAAACCACCCATTCATATAAGTAACTCTACCATGTATAGTATCTATGAATTCGCCTTCTGATAATCTAAACAAGAATGTATATTATTTGTTGGTACGTAGGAAATATATTAGTGCCCTGAGAACCTTTAGTATTTTCAATCAAAGTTCCAGATACTAAAGTACCATGTTTCCACACAAAGAGCCATAAACTCCACAGGATCTCAAAACGCCCACTTGGGATTCCGGCTTTTCTCATTGGATAAGCCCATCTTGAGAGGCGGGGATCTTCTCTGACCTTAAAGCTGACACACCATGTGACCCGCCCAGTCGGTGGTTCGGTCAGAAGCAAAGATGAAGATGTGAGAAAAACGCTTCAGGATACCAAAGCATCTGTGCCAGGCCTTTTCTTCGGCCTAGTCCTTTCCATTAATCAAGTGACACTGACTCAAACTGGTTTTTTCATCGACCCGAATTCAGCAAAGAACTACGGGAAGCTTTAAGATTTGCATCAGGAATCTCTTTCAGACCGCCGAGACTCGCTAAGTATCAAACTTAGTCTTATTAATTGATACATTAAGTATCAGTTACACCTTTTTACAAAGGTGTTTGAACTCAGAATCTGACGTATCCCTGAAGGCTTTGATCTGTTGAATATACATGCAAAGTGTTCCATAAAATCCATTCTTTATGCCTCTTTCTATGCTGAGTTAAACTTTAACCCTTTCCTATACAAACTTTATGTGTGTGTGTGTGTGTGTATGTGTATGTGTGTGTGTGTTTGTGTGTTTATGTAGTATGTTAGTCTAGTTTAAGTGTTTTTGTAGTTAATAAAACCTTACTTGTATCACACTTGACGTGTTCATTGTTTACTCATAACCGGAGTCAATAATCATGCAGATTTACGTTACAAACTTATAGAATTGTACAGTAAGAAAGTTATTTCCCTTAACCAGGAAATTAACGTTCTTAGAATTGACAAGACAGTTGACCCTGAGTGGTCAGCTAAATATCTACAGTGGATCTAAAATATGAATAGTTAATTATAACTAGTTATGGTTAATTATTCATATTTCCCATGAGCTGATTCGCTACAAAATGTTGTAATTAAAGATTATCACATTCATTTACTATGGTATTCTGAGGGAACGCAAAGGAAGACGTTGCTTGGTAACATGCTATTTTTAATTAGTACTAGGTTAGTCCTAACTTTCTCACAGGTGCTATAAAAATATCCAGTTAAAGGGTTAGTTCACTCAAAAATGAAAATTCTGTCATTAATTACTCACCCTCATGTCGTTCCAAACTCATAAGACCTTTGTTCATCTTCAACAACCAAGCATGTGTGCATTTGCTCTGACACGCTCAGCCGATTCCAGCTTGATACCTTAGGCCTAATTGAACCGCACAACAGCATGGAGGATGTTTAATGAACAATGAAATCAGGTCGTTACAGTATGACCATGATATAGAGGAGGCCATATTCTGCTGTATGTTTATATTATCGATATTGATTCATAAATGTGTCCTAGGACAGCAGAGATAGTAAATTACTGTGTGCCACAGGCGCAGCGATAGATGCTCTGCAGGCAGATGCATAGCAGCCACGTGCCAGCGCAGAGGTGAAAGGATTGTTGACTGCATAAGCGAGCGCTCTGGCAAGAAGTCAAAGGCCTCTGTGGTTTAGCAGTCCTGCTGCCAGCCTGGCAAATGAATGCCTTATTCCCATGCATGCACTGCATTCAAATGCATTTGAGCCTCACATATACCCTGAACACAATCCAACCCCTTCTTTCAAAGTGCTTCCTGACTTCTCAAACCCTCTAATGCGCCATTGTGTGGAGCATAATGCCACCGACTGCTGACCAGACAGCGAGAGTGATTCCAGAAAATGCTATCACACCCTGATAAGCTATTCAGCTAAAAGTAGCCAGTCATCAAATCGTTCCCAGGGGCGTCAATGGACACAAAAGTGACAATGCAGGGACTGGAGAGACTCGTACACAATCAGGAGAAGATAAAAAAAGCGGCCGCCTTTTATCTGGCTCTGAATATAGATGGGTAAAACAAGTGCATGCTATATTTGTGAGCCAAATACTCGCAGCTATAAAGGGAGGCTGGAAATTTCATCTTTAACAGACGGACAAGGAGCACGCCAGTAAAAATGACCCGTGCCTTCTGCATAGGCACTTAGCCAATTTTAATTATGCATGCCATGCGTCCACTGTCCAAATAACCCTATGTGCTTGTTCCTTGTAAGTGTATCAAGCACTATTTACAGCTGTGGAGTAGGGCGGCCCTTAGGGATTGGGCTGTGGATGCCTGGAGTAACCTCAAAGTACACAAGTCAGGCATTGCACTCTGCCTCCATACTGCTGCAAATAAGAGCCCTCCATTCAGGAGTCTGGGGAGAAAAGAGGCATGTCACAGCTGGCAGAGGAGATGTAGCTCTTTTGTAGGGCTTTTAGAGTAGGTGGTGTGTTTATCCCAGCAGTCGGGACGAAAGCTGCCACTGTGAGGTCACGGCACATGTTGCATGAGTCTATATATGTTTACGAGACTGTGTATGTGTGTTTTTACATGCTTGAGTGTAAGTGAATGCAATACTGTGGCTGGTCTACATTACAGCCAGATTTCTCCTGCATAGAGCTGTACTGGAACTTCACAGGCATCTGGCTCCTTGGCCTTCTGGACAAGACTGCTGCTAGACATACAATCTGAAGATGTTTTCTCTGCTCGCAGATGTCCCACTCACTGGTGCAGTGGTGTTAGGATGATGAATTTATTCCTTTAGGACTGTCTCATTTTTTAAATGTATGCACATTTTGAGCTAGTAAACAAACAAACAAACAAATAATGATCATCAGAGCAGAACTTTGCCATTGTCAGGATAAAGCATACATCTTATGGTAAAAGTATAATGTCAAATTTGTTGTTATTATTTAATCCATGAAACATTATGAATGAACAATAAACAATATTTTAACATGCTTTTTTAATTTATTAAGTTAATACTGACTTCTAAATATATTATTGTTCATTGTTATTCATAATATAAAAACATAATGTATATATTTGTATATTTCGAAATGAATATCAATCTAGATTATGAAACGATTAGTTCACTGTTTCATGTTAAAAAATTAAAAAATATTGTCAATATTTCATACAATTTTGCAGGTAGAATAAAAAATATTGTTATTTTTTAGTATTATATGGATTAATAGTATAGATCATTATTTTTATAAGAATACTTTTTTGTTTAGTGTTTTTGTATAATTATTACTGACTCAGGATATTTCAAAATGAATTTATAACAATTTTCTTGTATATTAGGGGGATATGGTTAGTATAGTTATATTGTATTAAAATAATAAGGATTATATTTACAAAAAATGTCACTTTCGAATTTATAATTATTTATGATTTGTATTTACAACAACAACAAAACAATAATAATTTAACTTAATCATAATATAATAAGACATTAAATAATGTATGTAAATATTAAATAAGTAAATTTATTATTATTATTATTATTATTATTATAACCTGAACACAATCCTTCCCCTTATTTATTTCAAAGTGCTTCCTGTCTTCTCAAACCCTCTAATGTGCCATGAAATGTTATGAATGAACAATAAACAATATTTTAACATGCTTTTTTTATCTATTGCTCATTGTTAATTCATAATAAAAATATAAGGTACATAATGTATATATTTGATATTTTAAACTGTTTTAAAATAATGTATTTAATATCCTTTAGATATTATTAATAACAATTGACCTATCGGTAAGCCCCACTTCCCTTAGTTACCGTTGCTGTCTAACAATGACAGCTGTCATTGTCCCAAGATGATAAATTTTGGACACAGAAGGACCACCACTTGTCGAGGAGCATTCAAGTGGGACTTAAATATGCTTCTGTGCAACCTGTGAAAATATAAAAACTGAATTATGTTATCTAACTTCATATCTTGTGTCTCATGCTTATAGTCAGTGTTAGCAAAATGGGTGGTGCTTGCAAAGGCTTTATTACAATTGCTCATACTTAGGGCTAGGGATTTGAACTCATTACATTTACATTTAGTCATTTTGCAGATGCTTTTATCCAAAGTGACTTACAAATGGGGAACATCACAGCAATTTATCATACCAGAGCAAGCAACTCTTGTAGTCCCACAATGGCAAGTTTCAAGAGTAAGCTAGAATAGTTCAGAAGTACAAATGCAGAAAAGGGAAAGAGATGGCAAAGAAGAGTTGTTTTAGAGAATTTATTTATAGAAAGTGTGTTTGATTGTGAATGTGGCTTAAGTTAAATGCTTGTACAAATGCTTCTTGGAGGTTGTGAGTGGAAGTTTGGAAGCTCTACCAGCTATGCTTTCTAGAAACCAATTTCTAGAAACTGCGTTAATTTCCTCAGAAGTTTACTTGTTCATTTTTAATAAACAGTGTAATGTCTCAACTGTGAAATGACTGCGAGCATAAGCTTCTTCAGTTTACCAAAGAGATGTGTACTTAACTGTCTCAAAGGAAGCACAGTCTGTGCCAACCTCGTCCAGTGTCACTGCATATTCAGATCTATGCAAATGTAACTCCTATGTAATGAACTGCTGTTACCACAGACAGTGCAGCATGTTTATGTAAATGATGGCACATCACACACCTCAAAAGACTGCTAAGGTTTCTTTCCTACTGTTAGACTACAATGCAATTCTGAAGAAAAAACTCCTGAAGTTCAAGGCTCTGCAGTCATGATTACCCAATGTAATGCCTTCCACTGCCTCATGCTGTATGTTCTGGTTAGTAAGAGCCCTGATTTTTAATGCTGTTAACTTTTCCTTGCTGTGCTTTTACAATTCTGCTGATGTCGAGGAATGCTGCGCCGCTAAAACTCACAGGGAACATTACATATTCACCAACTTACATTGCTTTGTAACATTTATGCAGGCTGTCATATTGTTGCATTATTCATGAGACACTGAAATTTAGAGGGAGGAGCAAGACAAAACACTTATCAAAGACAATCCACCTTTTTTCACATTCTTAGGCAGAGATGTAACACACTGCTGCTGGAGTAAGCACATACATATGGAAACTTTTTTTTCCCCGCCATGGAATATTCCAACTCATAATTCCAAAATGTTAAATCACAATTGTTGGTGGCATTTTCTGAGAAGAAAAGTCTGTAAATGAGATATGAAAAAAGTCGCATTTCAGTTTATATCACACAATTTTGAGTTTATATCATACAATTCTGAATTACTTTTTTTGCAATTCTGAAAAAAAGGTCTGATTTGTGAGATATAATGTCAGTTTGTATCTTACAATTCTAACTTTTCTTCTCAAAATCAGTTTATATCTCACAATTCTGACTTTATTTAAAAAGCAGTTCCGAGAAATTGTATTATGAGATATAATAACCTCAGAATTGAGAGAAATGAATTTGAATTTGAGAAGAAAAGTTGTGAGATATAAACTTACATTTCAAAGTTTATAACTCGCAATTGCAAGATAGAAATCCCACAATTCAGAATTGTGAGATATAAACTCGCAATTCCAAGATGTTAACTCTGACAACAAAAGGCTGAAAATGCACAACTGCGAGAAAAAAAGTCAGAATTGTGAAACTGATATTTTGCAATGCGAGTTATAAACTTTGAAACTTCAGTATACAGTATATATCAGTTCTGACTTTTCTTCTCATAAATGCAAGTTTAGATGGAGATTCAAATTCATTTTTTCCCTCACAATTTTGAGAATGTCACAATTCTGACGTTTTATCTCAAAGTCAGAATTGTGAAATAAAAAGTTGCAATTTAATTATTTTTTTTATTCTATGGGGGAAATAAACATCCATATACATACATATGAGACACACATGAAACACTCACATAAACAGACTTAGACCACAGTCTAAGAAAACAGTCACCATTCATTCATGGAATGCAATTTTGGGTCTCATATTTTAAACACGGTAACCCCCTAAACATGGATTTGCATAATCCAATTTTGAAAATAATACCAGAGAATTAAAAAAAAGAAATGGAATAATAACAATTACATTTCACTTTCCCATTCCAATCGAAAGTCCCATTTTCCAGTGGCGACGTATGGAAATATTAGCAATTGCCCTACAAAGAAACATCATGGAGGGCCCATATGGCATGAAAATCTGTAATCAATGAGCACTTCACACCACTAACGGCAATCATCCACATCTGCTGTGAAGGAAAAATGTTGAACCACTTAAACAAATGGTCTGCCATTGCTACTACGGCACTTAAATCATGCATTTGAAAAATCCTGGACCTAATAGTATCTCATCTTTCTGACATTGCCCAAACAAAAGGAGAACTGCTGCAGGCATCTGTCCATAGTCCAGATGTTAAGATGGATCTGTCATATTCAGGGGAGGCAGATGCTCCATTATATTCGACTGCCTCTAAACATTTCCTCTTCAGAATTATAACTAGCCTCCTCTTTCTCTTCGCCATCTAATAGGCTTAGCAAATAAATGGAGGATTTGAATAAATCACAACCAATAACTCACCTCACAGTCTGTCTTTTCCTCTCCCCAAAACCCATTTATGGACATTAGAGTCTGCTCTCTGTAATATTGACAGTTACTTAAAATATTTAGCCTCAGTTTAGACAGCTCAGCGCAAATATAATAAAATCCCACATTCATGCTTTGTAGACTGATTGTAGGTGAATGGACAATTTGCAGAGTGTCTATGTGCATCTTCTTCTCTCCAGATTGGGATCACGTTTAATCAGTCAGATTCATCTGTTTTGCCATTCTGCTTTGAGGCTCACCGAGATTTCCAATCAGTGCAACTCTGATCCAAGCTGAATTGTTGCTGTGTAATATGTGCATATCCTAAAATGCCTCCTTTTATCACTTGATTGTAAAATGCATGTTTAACCAATTGTTGAGGATTTTTGATAAAACTAGTGAGAAGCCCCTAGTGAAAACTAAATATATTCAAACGTATCTGAAATACATTTATTTCATGCTAAGTATACTACAAATATATTTACTTATTTATGTGCTTAATAAAAATACTCTGCTTAACTAGAACAACTTATTTTTGTACTTAATACACTTTAATTGTGCGGAAGTAGTGCTGAAGTCCAACTTAAGATATACTGAAGTATATATGATTGTTCTAAAGTGGAACTATTGCAAGTATACTTCAGCTACACTTTAAAAAGCTTGCATTTAAAGACTGATATTATTCAAGAATCATACAATCCTCATCAATAATGGCACTGAAATACATTTTAGGCTTAATATTAAGAAATGTGCACATGTAGTACTCCAAATAAAGTTGAATCATAATTTTTATATCAGTAAGTTTTGAGCAATATGTCAGTAAATATGTTAATAGATTTGAACGATACTATACTTACAGTATACTTATATGAAATACATTTACTTTTTTACTAGGGGCACCATCAGTGAATAGGTTTATCAACAGTTAACTAAACTGATATTTCAGGGATTTGTTTAATCAAACAGTCATAATACCACAAATATCAGTTCTGTTAATGTATCTCGCATATGCATTCTTTCACCAAAGCAGAAAAAAACCCATTATACTAGCTACTCTGACATAGATTTCTGCACTGTTTATTCAGTGGCACTGTATCACCAGTATTGAATCTACAACGCCAAATATACAGCGTGACCAGTGTAGTTTGATTAAAGAATGAATGACTGTTATGATTCTGCTCCCTTAAGTGAATTAAAAACATTCAGCGCAACCAGTATTTCTAACTCTTGAACAAATTACTAATTTGAGCTGGTTCCTTTACGTGAATTCAGAAAATACCACACAACAGGCTGTCCAAGTTGTAGATGAGTTTGTTTCTTCACTGGAACAGATTTGGGAGAAATTTAGCATCACATCACTTTCTTACCAGTGGATCCTCTGCAGTGAATGGGTGCCGTCAGAATGAGAGTCCGAACAGCTGATAAAAACATGAAATAATCAAAAAGTAATCTTTAAAAAATCCATCAGTAAGACTTTAATTAAAACTTTAAATCACTGCTTCTTTAAACCTTAAACCTTAGCTTGTGGACAAAATATAAGTCCATTATCCAGAATAACAATTTCTCCAATAAAAAAAGTAATCTCATCTGAATCAGGGGGAAATATGCAGAGATAAAGCACTGTTTACAAACAAAACACTTCTTAAGAAATATTTCTTATTATTTTGATGTGAGAGAACAACAGGGGATGGATTTTTTCACTGGAAAAAGTGTTATGGATTACACACTTATATTTTGGCCAGAAGCTAAGATTTAAAGTTGAAACATCTTAATGATGGATTTGTTTCAACACACAGCTTTTCACTTCACAAGATGTTAAATGATGGACTGGATTCGTGTGGATTCCTTGTGGATTATTATGATGTTTTTATGAGCTGTTTGGACTTTCATTCTAACGGGAAAATTTACTGCAGAGGATCCCTTGGTGAGTAAGTCATGTAATGCTAAATTTCTCCAAATCTGTTTTGACAAAGAAACAAACTCATCCGCATCTTGGCCTGAGCACGAGTAAATTTTCATTTAGGGGTAAAGTAATCCTTTAAGACCAATTATTGTAATGGATGTTGGCTTTAAAAAGAGTAATTAAGAAGTCTGTGCAGCCACTTTATAAAAAAAATATTTACTGAAAATTCCTGCATTCCTTCATTTTCCAGTAATGATTCTTTTAGTACAGTTAAGATACTGAAATCATTAAAAGGAACCAGGACTAGGACCAGAATCATTAAATATGATTCTCATCGCACCAGTGTATGGTATTTCAATCCAGTCTTGCTCATTGGCAAGTTTTACTTGCACTTAACAATATCCAATTAACCTACACTTACACTTAGCATGCAGACCAGAAGGCATTTAGCTGTAAAGCTCCCTTTCATTATTAATCAACTGGAATTCATTAGCACAGATACAAATTACAGGTCTGATAACCCTCCTAACATAAACATAGCTTCAGCTGTTTTGGTTTGTAAAAGCAAATATCCATTTAAATAAGGCGAAAATTGTGTGTGACTCAAGACACTTCTTAATTTATGGTAAACATAGACTTTGCAACATTTGCAGTGTTGCATAAAACTTACTGAGGGATCAATTTGCACCCATTGTCTTACCTCTGATTGACTGCTAGCTACAACAGGAATAGCAAGCATTTAACCTCACCACGTCACATCAGCCTGCCCACTCTAATGAGCAGCCAGCCCTGCAGCTGTGCGGACCGGTGATCCTCAGCAGGAACACACACAAACACAACACCACACACACACACAACACAACACAAACACACACAGCACAACACACAAAAGCCCGGCCCCTCTGTGGGTAATGCACCAGATCACCAGCACCTCTCTACAGATGGATGCCCACTCAGTGCTTCTTTATGAGTGCTGCAGAGAGCTGGGAAACTTCAGCCTCCACAATGCATCCATCCTGTGCCAGCCCACAGCTCCCTCCTGCCCCCTTCTTCAAGTACTGCCTCCAGAGAGTCAAGGTTACAAAGTATGAAGAATGGCTGTCATTCATACCTCAAAAGGTTTACCAACCTTAAATTGTGACTGAGTGCATTTGGAGGATGTGGTGGATAGGTGCTGTTCCCAAGAGTTCAGGAAGTCAATATGCAATGATGCCAGCCTAGTTTCTCTTTCTTTCTGCTTTTTTTTTTTTTACCCCCTCCCTGTATGATTCCAGCAAGAAACAGTAAAATTATATTTTGAGAATTCTGCCTGTATGTGTGGACATTGGATGACAATTTAGTGATTCCTCTTAATTCTATTTCAACAATGGTTCCATTAATGATTCTTGTAGTAATTCAGTAGGAAAAACTAAAATCTTGCCAAATTATGAGATCATTGAGATTTGTTAGAACAATAGGATATAATAGAAATACATTTAATGGAAAGATGTGGGTTTGAACCATTTAAATTACGTTTCTTGCAGTTCTACAACAACTGGTCCTATCTTACAAAATGTGCTCATTCTTTCACAAAGCGTATCTATTTTTAACTAAACGTTGCGATATTAACCAGTCAGTAGGTGCATTGGTGACACAAGTGACTCGAGCCTTAAGTACAACATAACAATTCATGACGGAAGTAATAGCCTACCATTTAGATTCAGTAACTGAGTCAGATTAATTCAATAACTGCCCGGATTGAGTCATAGGCGTTTTTGAATCACCAAAAGAAGCAGCTCATATGTGTCGTTCATTCGATAATTGGACAAGACCGTCTCCCAAGAGTCATTCGTTTGGCGATTGCACCGCGCTGTTTCTGGTTAACTATAAAGAAGCAGCCCTTATTCTGAGTCAATCGTTCTGAAATTGAGCGGTGCTTGTCGCGCTGTATCTCTGTAGATTTATTTAGTAGAAGCGCCGTTGAAAAACAGTGCATATTTTAGTAGGGTGCTCCGTTTGGGAATCGCGAACCGATTGTCTGTAAAAAATAATCCGGTTCCGGAATTTTAAAAATGGGTTCCCAGTAGCCTGCACAACAGGTATTGTTGTAGCTTTAACTTTGCTAAGGAATACAATAAGCTAAATATCCATCCCTCGACCAGCAGCGTGAATATAATTGGCATTGTTTGCCAAAGCTTTTATTCTACACAGCTCTCCCCGCGCTGCTATAAGTAGATTTACAAATTCGCAAATAACTCGCAAGTTTAGATGCTTACTGCATACAGTGATGATGATGTGTAAACATCTCATTTTTGAACTAAACAGTTCTCTCACGTGGCACACAGCCCTCTTTAGTGTTGAACCCAGCACTATTTATAGCCTCGCAGTAACTTACAATCTTATTATGAGATTTAACCTTGCCCCAAGTGGACTTGTGGATGAGCAGTGCTCTAGTCCCGCTCCTCAACTCAACTAATAAATGACTAGAAATAGTTATAAGGTGCTGTCGCTCGCGTTATGACAGACAAAACTACTCTGCCATGTCTCTGTCTGTGCGGAATACATAAAGGCTCTGCCTTGAATTAATCACTCGCTCTTTAATGGATCTTTGAGGATCGCGCTTGACGCAGTGAGGAGCTGCAGCTCTTTGTATTCCGAGGCCAAGAGGAACCTTGTGTGTGTGTGTGTGCGCGCGTGATTTTTTTTTTAACCCTCGTCCGATATCTACTGCCTCTTAGAAAATGTCAAGGGGGTACATGGTGACATAGGGACCCCGGTTTGGTTACGGAGAGACTCTTGCTTTGCTCTGCGAAAGAGGTAAGTGAGAAATGCTTTGGAATGTCGCATCTACGTCGCTTCTAATGTTGGTTTTGTCGGACAAGAAATGAAAGGAGCGCAAGTGCAGTCAGAGACATGTAAGTTATCCATGTGGCTTTTGTACATCCGCGTATTTGCAACAAATGCCTCGGCGTGACTTGTCTAACTTATAAATGCATGCTCTAATGTGTTGAGTTTGACAGTGAAACCTACACGGACTCTAAATGAACATTAATTCGCTTCGTTTTGCACTAAGGCGTGAGTGTATGTCGGCGTACACGCGAGTTGTGAGCGCGTTTCTTTTGGAATCATTTGACATTCTGCGTGGAATTATTTGACAAATACTGACGTGGTGCATTTGTGCGGTAATATGTGGATTTCTAAGCTACATTCAGCAAGTTAACACTTAATGCCTGCTAGTTTAGGGCTTGTTGAACTCCAAAGCGTCTCACTTAGAGATGTTACAGGCTCTAATTTCTCGTGCTTTTGCTAACATCTCCAGAATGTCGCCAAACGTTTCAGGACCCTGGACAGCAGACAGGTTTGGTTTGCCGCTAGAGTTCGCCTTCAGCCGTAAAATACAACTGATCGCCCCTTTCAGTCTCGTGAGTGCGATCTGTGCATGGCAAATACGCTTATAATAGCTTACGGTGTCCGTTTACGCCGACAGAGCTCTGAAAGTTTTCCAGTCTATTTCAACAATGAACGTGTGCTGCTTACTGCATATAAAAATGCAGTTCGTTTATTACCAGCCGTGTGTTGAATGAAATCAGTGCATGAGCGTCTCTCTGAGGACTGCACGTTAGGATTGCTAAATTAAGAAATAATTTGACTCTGGAAGTCTAATAAATTATTCAGAGACATAATATTTGAGTTAAGATTGAGTGTGTGACGTAGACATACTGTGGAGTATGTCTTTTCAAAGATTTCATGAATATATGGACCAGCTTTAGTAAGTTAAAAAGCTTTAAAAGAGAAGACATGAAAAATGACCAAACCTGCTTCGTTTAACAGGACTTGGAGTCAGTGCAAATGCCCAGTTATCTGTGAAATGTAAGTGCTGCATGCTTTAAACTGTGAAATCTGTGCATCCAATTGGATATGCAATTGATTTTCCTCACCTTGAGTGACATAACTGTACAGTTAAACTTTGAGACTCACCCTCCAAAAGATACTAAGAGTATTCGGTCATCTGAGTAACGCAGTTCACATCGTAAGAAAAGAGCTTCGTCCGTCATGCTACTAAACAGTGTATTCCAGTAAGAACTGGATCAGCAAATGGAGTGACGGTGTCTTAGCTTGTAAGTAAAGCACCTATCCCCCTCAAAACACACAAATACATTTGGCAGGACAAACATGCTCTTTGGCAGAACAAACCTTTTTTTAAATAAATGAAAGCATTTGTATATATATTTACAAAGTGTGAAGGAACTAAATCATTTTGCACTTACAGCAGTTTTGTTTTGACAATATCCGGTCGAAAAGTATTGTTGAAGCCTAAAATAATGAATGTTGTACATCTGAAGCAGGCATTTTCAGCTTTTATAGACCACAGGACCCTCTATCCAGACTATGAGCCAACCACAGGGACCACCCAGCACAAAAAAGCTATATTTTCTTGGTAATTGTATAATAACTGTCATGAAGAAAAAAAATTACATTATATAATGCTTAACAGATCATCAGTTAGAAAATGTACATTTTATATGTTTCTTCAAATATCTCACCGAAGGACCCAGTAGAGTACTTTCAGGGACCCCTGATTGAAAACCTTGGATCAGAATAAACATGAACATTATTAATATTATTATTTCGGATTTTAGTGCCTGTGCAGTATGTGTCATTGCTGAAAGATCATTCAGTAGAATATATACAGTAGTTGTACAGCATGTGTATAGATGACTGAATGACTGAATTGCACTATAAACTACAGACATATTGAGAATCTCCACCCTCGCTTTAATCATTTGGTAAAAAAACAAGACAAATCATTCTTGAATTTCATCAGGAGGATTTACTCAAGAGCTGTGCCTAAGCATAACCTAACATTCAACGACGAGTTCAAAAACTAAAACATCATTTGTTAGAGGCGTACGTTTGTCCCCTTCTCTCTCTCTCTCCGTCTCTCTTATCTTGATTATGCAGCTTGAAGATTGAGTCAGCTGTTTTGTATGCAAGGTGTCTGAGCCAGGCTCTTTGTGGAGGAGAGAGCAATCGTGCCGCGGATAAGAGAAAGAGAGAGAGAGAGAGAGAGAGAGAGAGAGAGAGAGAGAGAGAGAGAGAGAGAGAGAGAGAGAGAGAGAGAGAGAGAGAGATGGATAGACATACAGATAGACAGACATAGAGGGAGATGGCAAGATGAGGGTGAAAAGACGGCACGTCTGTTTGTGCTGTGTTGGAAAAGCAACGCTCATATTAATATCATATTATCTGGCTTTATAAAAAGCATCCTTTATGCCTGCAGCACTCACTCATAAGGCATAATGAATGATCAATTATGTAGTCGCCCAATGTGCTCACTTAATACATAGACTCATAAAACACAAGTGCAGTTGTTGGTGATATGTGAGGTAGACGGCTTTTACAACACCACTGAGTGTGTGTTGATAATGGATAAGGACAGCTCAGAGCCGATCATTCTGAGAGACGAGCACCGTGGTCCAGTAAAATACAGAGGAGAATAAAATAAAAGATTTACATAGGTGAAGCAGACACTGATAGCAATCAGTTTGTGACTATAGTTTCATTATTATTGAAAATGTTTTTTTGTTTTTTTTATTTTATACTGTGTCCATTTCAGCTGTGGTGCAGATAGATAGCTAGATATATATCTAGATAGATAGACAGACAGACAGACAGCATAGTAGACTAGAAGCGAAAAAATGAGATGAAGCACACATACAAGCATGGAGGTTTTGACCTAGGAACTGGGCTTAATGTAAGAACTGTTGATCAAAAACAAAAAATTAGGGAGAATCAATAAATTATGAATAGTTCATTGCCACTGTGTGAATAGTATGTAATCTTGTAATGTATAAAAATGTAACTGTAATCTGATTGAGCATTTTAAAATGTAATATACTCAAATTAAGAGTACATACATTTTGATATCTGGTTACGCAATCCAGATTGCATGTAATCAGTCACTACCCAGAATATATTTATAGTGTTTTTTTTCCAAAACATGAAAAAAATCTTACTGTTGTATAGTTTATCAAGGCTGAGTTTGTTATATATCCAGATTAATTTAAGGCAAGGCTGAGTTTGTTATATGCATCAAATTAATTGTAGACATGCAACTTTATTCGTAGGATACCAGTTCTGTGCCTGTATTTTAGAAAATTTACAGCTAAGCACTTACGCATAGCTCATATTATACATGAAAACGTGTTTCTATACAATAGACCTCTTGGTATGATGCAGGAATGTGACATGACTAGATGAGACTGGAAGGACCCTATTTTTATTCATATGCCAGTATCCTAGAAGTGAGGCGGCAGAGGTTGAATAGGGAAGGAGGGGCTGTCCGTGGTCCTGAACACCCTTGAGAGGCTGTTGGACTGAAGTGGCATATTGGGCTTTGATTCGTTGTGATATGAAGTATGTACTTTTGATAGATGTTTCTTGTTTACACATTGAGACGGCAGCCTTTTGATTTTAAATTGATGGAGATGTTGTAAGCCTGTGGCAATGTCCCTTGCGCTTCAACGCACATTAGCAGCTGGATATGTCTTGTAGCAAACAAAGGTTTTTACTATACCTGAATGCTCGAGGGCCTTCGATAAAATGACATGGAGATTCAAGGCTAGGTCGGTTTTTGAGGTTCTCTTTTACTCTTCTTATCCCGAAAACACAATACATTTTGGCAGCAATGCATTGGTGTGTTGGGAGGGACTGACTAGAAGCTGACAGCAAGCGTTAAGCCTTGGGACAGCTTGAAATTGACAAGTAATTAAAATCTGAAGCAAATGTTCAGAAAGGAGAAAATGGAGGTTTCAGTGAGCATCCGGGGGCCTCAACAGTGTGTTAAATAAGTGACTGGAACTTGCAGATAAGGCTGAAATTAGAAAACCGATGTCCTTACAGCCATTGTCCTTGAGTGCTGTTTTATTTCAATTTAGCAAAGCAAAGATTGCACAGTTGTTGCGATTGTATCTCTTGGAAAGCACACAAAAGGCATTAACAGCTTCACCTTGAATCAGCAGCTTGTGTGAGTCATTAACCGCGTGGCTAGCGATTACCTAGTGGTATGGCCCATTCTAACCCCGCAAGCACCGTAGCGGAATTTGCTTTGGAGATTGCAACTCCAACGCCGCAGATGTCACTGTCAGTCGCAGCTGAATTAAATACAAATAATGCTCTCAAAGCTAACCGAGTAAGATAATGTTGACTAAGTGGGACCAGTGTTTTGGAATGGTTGGCGATACAGTCCCTTTACAGAGAGTGCATGTGACAGTTAGATGTGTTCTGGACAGTATGTGCAAATTCAGTTTTTTTAACAGATCCAGAATCTTGTTCACAGCATGAACTGTTTGTAATTAAGTCAAAACACTATTTGATGTAACAATGAACTCAAAATAGACTGTTTTTTTTCCTTTTAATCCAATCAATTCATGATGTTCAAAATCAACCCGCTCTATTTTTTTTCCTCATGCGAGAAGCCGTTTCATTCAAATATATGTTACAAGAAAAGGCGATCGCAACTTCCCTTTCATGCCGATTTTAATATAAATAAATCCATGAAGTAACTTTAATAGAACTAAATCAATATAACTAAATCAATCAAACAATAATAACGGAATCAGTCCAGCTTACAGTTTTAGTGGGGGGGATTTGTAACCAATTTAGCTGTCTTTATGTGTGTATGTATATATATATATATATACATACATACACATGTATATTAGTCAAAAATTTAAAGTAATTAAGATTATAATGAATTGACAATTACATTTGTTCTGTGAAGAGCATGGTTTTTAATTACAATGAATTTTAATTTGTAATTTTAAAATTCACATTTTATATTTTGTTGGTTTATTTTGTTTTATGATGTTTAATTTTTTATGGTTATTTTGTCATTTATTATAATCTGTTAATGATTGCTTTCTAAAAATGTTCTAAAATTATTCTAAAAAGAGTTAATTTTTTATATTTTTTGGAAAAGTGCAAAACTATGACATGAAAGAATAGAAAAAAAAATTCAAAGCAGTAAATATATTATAGAGACCAATCTCTAGAGAGCTTACTTTACCTTATAGATTTATACCTACACCTCTCTAATATATATTATGTTTTTCATATACTATATATATATATATATATATGTATATGTTTGTGTGTGTGTGTGATGTACCTACTAACCATATTTGGACAAATTTGTCACCCAACAAAGTGAGCTAACATGCACAAAATCTCCAAAAACCTCCCTTTGGGGACGTCCCTTTGTAAATGGTTAAAAATAAAGTAAAACAAAGTTTGTTTAACTTGTAAAAAGCTGCTGCGAAGTACCTGTCAGGGTAGGTTTAGGTGTAGGTGATAGAAAAATACAGTTTTGTCAGTTAAACCATTACGCGCTATGGAATGTCCCCATTTGATAGCTAAGTAACATCGTGTGTGTGTGTGTGTTGTGTGTGTGTGTGTGTGTTTTTGTTTGGTGTGTGTGTGTGTGTGTGGGAATACTTGGGATATAGTCGTATGAGTTTTTTTATTTATTTTTTTATTTTTACGTTGTATTAATATCCATTGCTAGAAATTACTGTGTAGTTTGCTGCCGGCACTCTTATTATGGGCAAATCCTTTAGTGATCAGGCCCCACATTTGAGAGTATAAGGGATATTGAACATTACCCCTCTTTCGTCTTCGTCATCCCTCCTGCGAAGTAATTAGAGGTTGGGATACAGAGTAGCATGGCTGTATACCTGCAGGCCTGCACCCTGACTTGATGAATATCCTATGCATGAGAATCCATTAAAGCTTGTGATACATAACAGGTTTGTCAATGCTCACTTCAGAGGTTCTTTTATTGATTGAGTTTTGGAGCAGCCAGCCACTCTCATCAAAGAGTTCTCTCTCTCTCTGTCATTCTCTCATGTGTGCTTGGTTGTTGGATATGCATTTAGTGCAGATATCAATCAGAATGCAGTGCTTTTAGGGGTTATGATGTCAGTATAATCATAAACCATTGGTGCATCGATAAAATGCGAGGTTTATGTGACGTAAAACAAAGACTAGGACAAGTTGTGCTTTTGGGAACCAATTAAAATGAAAGGAAAACTATTTGAGGAAAGCTTCTCTTTTTTATAACAAGTGTGTGTGTGTGTGGTGTGGGGTGGTGTGTGTGTGACTACATATGACACGGATAGGTCAAACGTTGTGGATAATTCTTTTTTAATGCTAAAATTTTAATGAATCAAGTATTTTATGGTCACCAAGGCTGCATTTATTTGATCAGAAATACAATAAAAACAGCAATATTGTAAAATATGAGGAATATACATTCCTGTGATGTCAAAGCTGAATTTTCAGCATCATTACTCCCTCTTCAGGGTCACATGATGCTTGAGAAATCATTCTAATATGATGATTTGATGTTCATTTAGGATCAGTTATTATTGGCGCTCAATTATTAATGATAGTTCTTATTATTATAAATGTTGAAAACAGTTTTTTGCTGTTTAATATTGTTGTGGAAACCGTGATACATTTTTTTTTGATGAATAGAAAGTTCAAAAAGAAGAGCATTTATTTGAAATAGAAATAATTTGTAAAATTAGAAATGTCTTTTGATCGTTTTAGTGCAGCTAAATAAAGTATTAAAAAAAAATAAAAAATCTTCCTTGCCTCCAAACTTTGGAATAGCACATTTTCCACAAAATGTCAAGCAGCAAAAACTGTTATCGACATTTATAGTAATAAGAAATGTTTTAAAAATCCTATTAGCATGGTAGCTAAATTTTAGTCAGGGTGACATCACAGTGTCATTGTATTTAACAGGATCAACATTCTTGATCACTCTGCGTGTCAAGCAAGAGCTGACGCTTGCATATACTTCACCCACACTGTAAAATTGCTTCCTATTGAATGAAATGTCCATATTGCAATCACTGTAATTAGTTCACATGGGAAATACAAGGCCTGTGCAATGATTCTGTTCCAAAGCCAAAATAATACTTGTTGGGCAGCAATCCACATACACTGCGTAAGTGTCTTTCAGGGTGGATTCTCAATATAAAGCTTGAGTCCAGTAGTTCCATGTGCGATGCTTAATAAGGCTTTTGGCCGGAAGAGAGAGCTTCCTGTCCTCAGCTGGTCCTTCACTGTGACATACAAGGGCACTAAAACGCTTTCTATTTCTACATTTTATCAAATCTTTCCATGAATTAACTACCTGCTGGTTCACTGCTTGTGAATAGTGTTTTTGGTTCTGTGAGAGAATTTAGTAGTCAGATATGTATTTAAAAAAGCGTATTTGTAAAATCTGATCGTTTTGATGTTGATGTTGGTGATGTTGATAGACTCACATCCTATTAATTTTTTTCATAAAGTAATGAATTTTGAAGAACATAAAATGATTTTACATATCAGAGTGAGTGCTAAAAAGTGTTTAATAATCAAATTCCCAAGATTCCTTAGTGAAAACTACACTACCCATAATCCTAAGGAGAGCACCTCCTTTGATCCACCAATCAGGGAAGCCGCTGCTACCGAATAGCTTAGCAGTGGCCATCCAGTCCAATGAAGCTTTGCAAAAAGAGCATGTATTTGAATATTTTACAGTTATTTTTAAATATATTGTATTTTATATTAATAGTCAGGGATGTTAAACAGTGAATCAATGGCTAAGTAGGTAGTTCAATATTTTGTGTTGTTTCAATTTGATTATGCCAGTCAGAGTGTTTATTAGCTGCATATTTCATTGCCCTGTAGAAACGTTAAGTACTGTACACCATGTACCTTTTTCCAAATAGTTTTTGCTTCAAATAAAAGTTTATAATGTCATGACTCATCTCACAGCTGGTTGGTTTAGTTCATGACCAGAGCTACAGTATGTATTAAACAATAGTTTGAAATCTCTATGGAGAAAATGAATGCGTCAGATATTTCTGGAATCAAGACGGCTGGAAACTTGTTGCACTGCAAGTCACGTTTCAAGATTTGACTTATTGCCTAGTGGGACAGAATAGGATGTGATATTAGACATGTGTTGAGAAAGAAACTGTAGAAATAAATTGAGAACAGGTGTGGGTACATGGAAACAACCAAACTACCATCTGGTAGAGAATGCTTCTGGCCTCTGGAAGGAAATAAAAAAAACCCTTAAACTGTCTCATACTTGCAGATCTGATTAATTCAAACAGATTGGGATATTCTGTAAAACTGACAAAAATCTGAGGATGTCTCCGAGGAAATGAAATGGGAAACAAAGGTGATATCATTCGTTGTGTGGCGCCGTACATATGGCTGTAGAGGAGGAAAAAGCTGTGAAAGCAAACACCACGTCTGTCTTTGTGTCAAGTGTGTCACTGTTTACCCTCTCCTGGGGAAAAGCTCATTTATAATCTGACTGTGTGGCTTGTTCATCACAGTAAATAATACTTCATGCCCACATGACAATTCAAACAGTCCACTCTTCCAGTTTCCCTCTGTTCCATCGGCCCCCCATCAGTCCCCCATTTGAATCAGCGGGGCAATTTATCCATGTGTAGAGCCGTATCGCGTACAGAGAGAGCACCTTCTTTTATTTCTGACAGACTTATCTTGTTCGTGGTGAGAAGTGTACGGGAGAAGGTTTTTCTCTGACAACATCACAAAGAATAGAGTCGGGCAGGTCGCCGGTCCTTATTCAAGCACGCCGGTAGCGTGAACTGTGCACCTTCCAAACGGTGACATTTAACAGCAGATATCAAATATTTTCCATCACTTTGAGACATTATGTTGTGTTCTTTTGTCGGTTGCCACCAGGGCATTTACACAAAACTTGAACTGCAAATACAAAGATGGTGGCAGATGAATAAATGTGTAATGTTGGCAGTCGGATGAACATGTGGGTCTATGATGTATTTATTCACAAATACATTACAATACAATTCATATATGCAACAAATAAATGCACCTCTTTACTGATTAGCTTTTTGATCATTTGTTGTTGTTGTTGTTGTGTTAATAAAGATGTCATTTGAAGTGATTCCCTAAAAATGTAACAATATTTATGAATGAAGGTTTAAGAATTTGATATTTGTAAGGAATATATATATGTGTGTGTGTGTGTATGTACATATAGTTTTTTTATTGTTCTTTTTCTTTTCTTTTTGCAAAAATTCAATAATGATTACATTACTTGATTGCTCCAACATATGACATTTAAAGGGATAGTGCACTCAAAAATGAAAAATCTGTCCAAATTTATTCACCCTCATGCCGTTCCAAACAACTGTATAACTTACTTTCTTCTGTGGAACATAAAATATAATAAGATGTTTTCAGAAATGTCTATTTTATTATTATTGTATTACTATTATTATTTTTTTTTAAATACAATTGGAAGTCAATGGTTTACCAAGATTGTTCAGTTTCCAACTTTCTTTAAAAGATCTTGTTTTATGTTCTGCAGAAGAAAGAAAGTCATAGAGCTTTGGAATGATAGAGGGGTTGAGTAAATGGTGACTTTCTTTCTTTTTGAAATGACAGACCCACATTCCTCATGCAACTTTTCAATGGTACTTCTTCAAAAAACAACAACAACAACAACAACAACAACAACAAAAACGTTAACAACAGCATCGGCACTGTGGAATGCATAGAGTTTGAGGAAGCATTTTCAATTAGACAATGAATGGCTTGCAACCATCTGTCCATTTCCAGGTTCAGTGAAATAGCTTTGATACTTAACAGAGAGGAACAGTTTCAATGGAGACTGTAGAGTTCTCGAGCATACATCTGGAATATTTTTGATGCTGCATGTGACTAGGCAATCAACAAGCACATGCCACTGTTAATACATCTTATGTCAACCAAAGAGCACCAGAACATGACAAAGCCAAAAGGGCATGACTTCTATGACCAATATCTTGCTAGTGTGCAACATTGATCCCTGTTTTTTTTTTTTCAAATACCATGAAGGACTCATATGGTTGTTCAAAGTTCAGAAGATAATTAGGTAAAATGTCTTTTAAATTCTATTGACTGCAGCAGCTGCCAAGATGGGTTTTAATGCATCAGATTTTAAGGGCCTCTAAGCAATTCTGCCATGATGGACCATAAATTTCACTTTTGTGCTGGCATAGGCATTGTACTTACCTCACAGCAAGGATCTGTCCATAATTAAGGGCTGGGGGTTGTTTTATATAATTGATCTGATGCCTGCTTAAGAGGTCATATGATTAAAGACCATTACTTTCATTAGAAATCTTTGGGAAATCAACTGATATTCTCTCACAGTGCAAAGAGAAAGAGCACAGTTACCATAGAAACTGTCTCTGAAGTTGCCGGAAAACATACAGTACTAGCATCTACTTATTAAAAATGTGCCAATATTCACACAGTTTGTTGGCTACGCTGTATGCTAACATTCCAATTAGACTCTCTCACCACATAGTGGATAGGACCTCTGTTTGCTCAGACCTCCATTACCGTTAATTTCATTCATTCAAGGTTCTCTTGCACCTGGATATGACTACATTATTCTTGAATGATTTAAGCTCCATATTGGTTCAGTAATTAGCTGGTGGCTTGATATAAGCCTGCTGGTGTGACAATCTGCTTCAGTATCACATCCAGATTTTTACAGACACTCAGGGACTCTTGAATTGGAGGCAGACATCTTAATTGCATTAATGATTGGGTCATTTAGTAAGCACAGACTTTATTGGAGAGTCCATCCAAGGACATCCCAGAGGAAGATGTAATTGCTCACTGGCTGGCTCCATCATAACTCAGGAGACTTAAAGGGTTATTTCACCCAAAAATTTAAATTAGCTTGTGTTTTACTTACCCTCGAGGCATCCTAGGTGTATATGACTTTCTTCTTTCAGACGAATCCAGTCGGAGTTATATTAAAAATTGTTCTGGCTATTCCAAGCTCTATCATTGCAGTCAGCAGGTGTTGCAGTTGAACAGTCCACAAGTCGTCAAATAAAGCTTGCTGTCAGGGTTTTGGGTAGAGGGATGGAGCGAGGACTCAGTATTGCAGAAAATGGGCTTTATTTTAAAATAAAACAAAACAAACAACAAAAACTACCCCGAGGGGGAAAAACAGGCTGGCAAGGCAAGGCAAGGCAAGGCAAGACAAGGAAAGGCAAGGCAAGGCAGGATCTGGACACATCCAGGGATAGACGATGACGAACTGACCCACGACTGCAAACACAAGGAGAATAAATGGAGAGCAAATGAGGAGGGTAACGAGGGAGCACATGTGGGGCAAATTAACTAATAATCAGGTAACAAGATGGGAGGGGTCAAGACAAATGACATGAGCACATGGCACACCGAATCAAAGACAAAAAGCCCTGTGCTCACACAAAACAAAACACAAGCACATGGCCAGCAAAACAAATCACAAGCCATGTGCCAGAACAGAGACACGAACACGCAGATAATGAGAAAACTCATAAGCCGCGTGATCACACAAGACAACAAGAAAAGCACGAGGCTGAACACAAACCGCGTGCTACACAAAACACAACACACGTGGACAGAAGAGCGCACGGCCGAGCGAACTCGAGACCGCACGCTCCCACAACAGACAGAACATGGAGCGCGAGTGTCCGGACCCCGACACGAAACCGAAACTCAAGACATGAGTGCCGGGATCTGAACACTACGCTCCAACATGAAACAGTACACGCGGACGAGAGCGCACGGCTCGAGCACACCCGAAGCCGCACGCTCACATGAAAACAAATGACATGACGCGAGTGTCAGGGCTCTGTTACAAAACTATGAATTACACTAGACCGAAGAAACAGAACCATGACACTAGCCCCCCTCAAAAGGGACGCAACCTGGCGTCCCTAACGAGACACAACCAAAAACAAGACAGGAACATGACAGAACAAACATAACAACACAAGACCGCTACATAACAGGAAACACAAGACAGGAAAACTCAAAACACTGGGAAAAAGAGGGGAGGGAGGGAGGGAGGGGAACCAAGCCAGTGCCAGCAGTACAACCCAGAAAGTCATAACAGGAACCAGGGAGGGGCGGGAGGGTTGAGCCAGGGAGGCTCAGGCAGACCAGAAATCTGGGGGAGCCAGGGCGGGACCGGAGGAACAGACCAGGGAGGCTCCGGCCTAACAAGAACCAGGAACCAGGGAGGGGTGGGAGGGTTGAGCCAGGGAGGCTCAGACAGTCCGGGAGTCCCGGGGAGCCAGGGCGGAGCCGGAGGGACGGACCAAGGAGGCTCCGGCTTAACAAGAACAGGAACCAGGGAGGGTGGGAGGGGTGAGACAGGGAGGCATCAGGCAGACCGGAAATCCGGGGAGCCCGGGCGGAACAGGGGAACAGAACAGGGAGGCTACGGCCTAAAAAGAACCCCAGTAGGCCACCAGGCGGAGCGGAGGGAGCTTGGGCGGGGCCGGGAGGGCAAGGAGCCTGGGCGGGGCAGGGAGCTTGGGCGGGGCCGGCAGGGCACGGAGCTTGGGCGGGGCCGGCAGGGCAGGGAGCGTGGGCGGGGCCGGCAGGGCAAGGAGCTTGGGCGGGGCCGGCAGGGCAAGGAGCCCGGGCGGGGCCGGCAGGGCAAGGAGCCCGGGCGGGGCCGGCAGGGCAAGGAGCCCGGGCGGGGCCGGCAGGGCAAGGAGCCCGGGCGGGGCCGGCAGGGCAAGGAGCCCGGGCGGGTCTGGGACGGCCTCCAGGCCAGCAACAGCGGGCTCCTGGATGGCCTCCAGGCCATGTGGGATGGAGGAAGCCCTTCTCCTCCTCCTCCGTCTCCGAGAGCGGGGCACTGCCACTTCATCGGCCACCTCTTGGGGCGCAGCCGCCTCTTCGGCCGTCACTGGGACCGCTGCAGCCTCTCCAGCCATCACTGGGGGCGCTGCAGATTCCTCAGCAGATTACGGGGCCGCTGCAGCCTCATCAGCCACACTCGGGGGCATTGCGGCCTCCTCGGCTGCCACACGGGGAGCTGCAGCCTCATCAGCCACCTCTGGGGGCACAGCAGCCTCTTCAGCTGCCTCTAGGGGTGGTGAGGCATACCCATTCCTCCTCCTCCGTCTCCGAGAGCGGGGCACTGCCACCTCATCGGCCACCTCTGGGGGCGCTGCAGATTCCTCAGCAGACGCTGGGGGCGCTGCAGCCTCTTCGGCCGTCTCTGGGGGCGCTACAGCCTCTTCAGCCAGAGGATTCCCCTGTCGGGCTAGGAATTCGATGAACCCCTCAAACGACAGGTGGTCCAACCCTCTCATCATCCACCAGTTGAGGGGCTCATCCAGGGCGTAGCAGAAGAGGTCCTTGAGGGCCGCATCATTAAACCCCAACCCCTCTGCCGCCCCGCTGAACTCCAGGGCAAACCTCCTCACGTCAGCCCCCTGTTGACGGAGGGAGCTCAAGGTCCTAAATTGGAGCATGCGCTGGTAGTGGGGGCTGGAGAGAGTGGAGGCTGGTGGATGGCGCAAACCCTTCTTCCGCTGAGTCCTCATCTTGGTCGGTTCGTACTGTCAGGGTTTTGGGTAGAGGATGGAGCGAGGACTCAGTATTGCGGAAAATGGGCTTTTTTTAAAATAAAACAAAACAAACAGCAAAAAACTACCCCGAGGGGGAAAAACAGGCTGGCAAGGCAAGGCAAGACAAGGCAAGGCAAGGCAAGGCAAGGCAAGGCAAGGCAAGGCAAGGATCTGGACACATCCAGGGATTGACGATGACGAACTGACGCACGACTGCAAACACAAGGAGAATAAATGGAGAGCAAATGAGGAGGGTAACGAGGGAGCACATGTGGGGCAAATTAACTAATAATCAGGTAACAAGATGGGAGGGGTCAAGACAATTGACATGAGCACATGGCACACCGAATCAAAGACAAAAAGCCATGTGCTCACACAAAACAAAACACAAGCACATGGCCAGCAAAACAAATCACAAGCCATGTGCTAGAACAGGAGACACGAACACGCAGCTAATGAGAAAACTCATAAGCCGCGTGTTCACACAAGACAACAAGAAAAGCACGCGGCTGAACACAAACCGCGTGCTTCACAAAACACAACACACGTGGACAGAAGAGCGCACGGCCGGGCGAACTCGAGACCGCACGCCCCCACAACAGACAGAACATGGAGCGCGAGTGTCCGAACACCGACATGAAAACAAAACTCAACAAGATATGAGTGCCGGGATCCGAACACCACACTCCAACATGAAACAAAGCAGGCAGACAAGAGAGTGCACGGATCGAGCACACTCGAAGCCGCGCGCTCACATGAAAACAATGACATGACACGAGTGTCAGGGCTCTGTCACAAAACCATGAATTACACAAGACCGAAGTGACAGAACCCTGACAATAGCAGGTTATAATAAAAAATGTGACGCAGATGGCTCCGGGGGATGAATAAAGGCTCCCTGTAGCGAATCCATGTGTTTTTTAAAAGAAAAATATCCATATTCAAAACGTAATAAACACTTTTTTTTTCTCTCCACTGTCCGCGGACGGTCTTACACGGAAGCAGTTCGACGGAATGCCGCAGCAAATATGCTAGTCTCGCGAGTTTGTTTATAGGAGCAAAGGAAAACCAGTCTCTTCTTGGTTTATATCGTAATCCTCCGACATGTTTCTTTGCAAATCCTCGGTTTGTACTTCTAATTCGTGACCGGATTTTGTTATGTTGTCTCTCCGCGTTCGTCACTTATCACGCAAATGCCGGCGTGCTGCGTCTGCGCCGGACGGAATGCTTATGTACGACAGTAGCGGAAGTGAGAGAAAATGTGTTATACATTTGAAATAGGGATATTCTCACAGTTATAATGGACACGGATTCGCTTCAGGGGCTTTATTTCATCCCCGGAGCCGTGTAAGCATGCTTATTATGAATGCGCAAGCTTTATGATGACTGGCAACGCAACACTCGAAGGACTGGCAATGATGAGCTTGGAATAGCCAGGACAAATTTTTTAGTATAACTCGACTGGATTCGTCTGAAAGAAGAAAATCATATACACCTAGGATGCTTCGAGGTAAGTAAAAACAAGATAATTTTCATTTTGGATGAAACTAACCCTTTAACTGAGATCACAGTTCTGTGACATTTAAGCATCATCGTTGGCTCATATGTTTTGCCTAAATCTATCTATCTCAGTCGTGGCCTCATGGCCTAATTACTCACCATCAGGTCGTCCCAAACCTGTAAGACCTTTGTTCATCAAACACAATTAAGTTTGGAGGGTCCAAAAAGCTCTCGGATTTCAGCAAAAATATCTTAATTTGTCTTTTGAAGATGAACAAAGGTTTACAGGTTTGAAACGACATGAGGGTAAGCTTGATACAAGACTTCAGCTGCTCATCAGTCTGTAGTCATTATTATCTGATTCTTCTTTTCATGATGGGCCATACATTTTCAATAGGTGACAGATCTTCTGGCCAGTCAGTCACATCCACATGTGTCTATGAAACCACGCTGTTGTAGCACATGCAGAATGAGAGCTGCCATTGTCTTGATCTAATAACCATGGACTTCCCATGACAGATGTCATCTTGATGGCAGTATGTGTCTCTGTACAATCCCAATATATGCCTCCATGTCAATGTCATGTGGTACCTTCGCACATATGCCAGTCTCCCATGGCGTTTGCACTGATGCACCCATATACCATGACAGACGTTTGCTTTTGCATCTGTCACTGGTGAATGTCTGGATGGTCCCTTTGATCTTTGGGACTGGGAATTTGACTCATCTGACCACAGCACACATTTCCGCCGTATGTTTGACTATTTGAGATTCAAGTTGCATTTCTTAATGCAGCAGCAGACTGTGGTAATTGACAGTGGTTTTCTGAAGTACTCCTGAGCACATGTGGCTATATTTAACATTTGACAGAGTAAGAGTATAGCACTATAAAATGAAGCAGATCAGATAATTTGATCTCGGAAGAATTTGATGAAATTTGATTTATATCTCGGCAAATCTAATCACGGTGACATTGTTGCTATCTCTTTTGAAACTCCAGAGGAGACATGCATGAGAAAAATCAGGAGAAAAATCTTACAAGAGGGAGACTTGAGCATTTCTTCTCGATTTAATCTCATTGTTGTCTAGTAGAAACAATTGGGATATTAAAGAGATCTCACTGGCGATTTTTCTTTCCTATGGTTTTCTTAGATCTGCTTTTCTTAGACCCGTTTAGGGGAAAAGGTGAAACAGAACCACAGAAAGCTACATATTATTTTGCAGTCTTTTAAAAAGTGTTTTTGTTTGTCACTTGTTGTTTTGCCTTGAGTGGTTCCAGTCATGTAGACCTCTGCCTAGTCATTTCCGCAAAAGCGGCCAATCCTATGATGATGGATTGCAGCCTAATGAAGGTGGACGTTGCATTGGGCTTTCAGGGCAACAACTTCACACAGCACCACCTACTGAATTAAATCAATTTAGTCTCAGTATATTTGTGTGCCCTTAGCAATACATTCGACCTCACTGCATGCCAAGCTTAAAGAAAGCCTTTTACGGCATCCCAATTCAGATTACACTGTGACATTCATTCAACCGTCTTTTCTTCCCCCTTCTGCTCAAATGCTTAGCCAAAGTCCAGGTGGATTTCAGTAATTACGTTGGCATGTCGCTCCAGAATGGCGATGCCGCAAAATGATCAAAACCCATCCCTCGTTTTCGTATATAAAAAAGTTCTCGCCAAATGAGGCGATAATACGCGAGTCCTTCACGGCAGCCTTGCTCATGTTGTATGAAGATGATTTGCAGGCCTGCGGTTTTAATGATTATTATCCAGACCCGACAGCTGGTGGAAACAGAGGTGCCTCCCCAGCTGCAGCGCGTGAGACTGATGCTCCACCTGTTGTCTCCTTTCCCACATGCCCTCTGCTTCTCATTAAACAGTGCCGGCTTTCTGAGCCAATCAGAATAACCCGCTGATTACCTATTGTGAAGGCGGGAAAAGATTAGAAGGAGAGAGAGATACTGTAGATACACATAGAGAGAGAGAGAGCGGGAAAAGCACTTTCTCACCATGGGATTGGAGATTGCAGTGCGCGTGAGGTGTTATCCTGAAGATAAATATGGATATTCACGGAAGTACTGCGTGCCAATTACATCTTCTCACTTCAGCGCTGGACCACCTGAGCCAGAAAGCAGTAGGAGAGTTAAAGACGTGGGAACATCTCCTCTGGGCTCTGCTTGAGTAGAAAAGCAGGGAAAAGTAGAACGTGATCAGGTCGTGCTTTGGGTATTTACTTCCACCTGATCCTATCTCTTTTACAGAGCCGTGGAGGAAGTGTACATGCTGTTACAACATCCTCTAGATTTAAAGCTGTGCAGAGAGGCACACTCCAGTATTACAGATATATCAGATTGAGGTAAAGCAGGATATTCCTGCCTAATTTTATTTTAATTAAAACATTTGGTGAAAGCCCATTGTTAGAAAAAGGCTGTTTGTGTGCTGTGAAATAAAATGAAAAGTGTTTTCATGAATACTAAATGATCAAGCCATTCTCAAATGAGGCTTTTAAAGTGTAGATCGATTAGCAATGAAATATTAAACATGCATGCTTATAAAGGCCAATCAATGAAATGTGCAAATGATGAAAAGTCAGAGGCGCTCTGATGCTCTTACTTTCCATTTGTATTTTTCTGGAGTCTAAAAATGTAAAGTATGTAAATAAAGGCTCGCAATTTTGGACTAGATAGAAGAGGAGCAAGTATGGATGTTACTGTTGGCTTGAAATGAGAAGGCTATGCCTTGGCCAAAAGTGTCTTTCTTAGGCTTTTAGAATTTAATTGTATGAATCATTGCTCTAATTCTCTTTTCTTGTTGATATTTCCCTCATAAATGCATACAGCTGCCAGCAAATGCTTTATGTTAGCCTGAACATTTTGTGCTTGTGCTTGTAAAAAGTAATTCTAGAACAATTTTGAGTTTTTGCAAATATCAGTTTTTGGTGTTTTCTACAAACAGGGTACAACTCAGTATCCCACTTTTTTTTTTGTATTACCTCTCCCACCTTAGAGGTCTTTACCTCACCAAATCCAGTGAGGAATATCATTCAACAACGTAATTTTGATAATCTGTTGAACTGATATCCAGTTAAAGAAATTATTTATATTTAATATTTATGATGTTTAATGTGTATGCAATGTTTGTGAAAAACTAAAAATCTGCATTAGGTCCTAAATTAGTTTATTTAAATTTGCAAACCTGATACCCATTCAAACAGATTTAGTTCTGTACTTATTTTCATAGATATTTATTTTTAATGGCTAAGCTTTATTGTTTATAACTTTTTATATAATGTTGAATTTTTATACCATGTTTGAAAAAAAAAAACATATTACATAAGAAGCATTTTATTTTATTTTATTTTATTTTCCAAGTTATATTTTGTACCATCATTGTGGAAAATGGCATTTGCTTACACAGTAAGCAAACAGGTGCAGCTTGCTTACTCATACCTTCACAGTAAGAAATTCATTGCCTTGTCAATCCTCCCCATGCACCCCCAACAAACCCAAACCTCCTTCCTTCATTCATTCGAATTTCCTAAATGTAATAACTGAATCTATGAATCCCTCCAAGGATGTGCTCAGGTAATCGGCCCGGCAATAACAGAAGTGATTTCCTTCCTGAGGCAAACCAAACCCAATCTTATTTGATTAACACTACACAATTCACCAGATTAGCTATGATTTATGACCTTTGAATTAATCAACCCACCCAGTTCATATGCTGTCAACCTTATTTGTTATGAGTCTGACTTTTATTGCTCCTCTCCACCCGTGAGAGTGAAGCATGCTGTTGAAAATACAGTAAAGCGCCGAGCCTCTTAAGGCACCCGGCTGCTTAAAACCACGAGGGCTGGGCACATTAATCATGTTATAAAAGGCAGAAAATCCAATTAATTCTATTTGATATTCCAATAAGATCTGGGTCTGATTAAAAACTCTAATCTCTTCTGACCACCATAGAAATCTACATTACCCACACTCAAAACAGTGGGGAATATCTCCCTGAGTGGAAAAGGGATTTTTTTAAATGATTATTTTATCCAAACAACTGTATCCCTAACTGTCTGATCGTATTTTCACGCTTAAATGCTTATCTCTGGTGGTTCGTGCTTTTTTCCTGTGTACTTTTAATTAGAGCAGTTGTGTCTTTCACCTCTCATTACTCACATTGCTCCAGAAACCTCCAACATTATGAGCCTTGGTGGAGCCATTGCTGGTTTCATCACATTAAATATATATGAAAAACACAAATATGCTTTCTTGACTTGGCCTTTCTGTATCCCAGTATGAAGTGGTGCGTCCCAGGGAGGGAATGTGCTGAAAAGAGCATGGCAAAAGCAGGACTCATCTCATCAGCGGAGCACAGTCCTGGTTAAATATGCAGGAACCTTTCTGTCAGTCGTTCCCTCAGGAGATGGACCAGAAGCTCCTCCCTCTAACCTGTGAAGAAGCTGAAGGGTGCTTTCTGAAGGATGTGCTCTCTGAAGGCACATAGCTTACATATCACCTCTGTTTACACCAAATCAGCTGGGCAGAAAATTGAGCTGCGTTGAGTGACATATAAAACTTTTATCACATACTCACTGCTTGAAGTTTCCCTCCCTGCTTTCTTGTTCACTCTCCCATCAGACTGTCACCATTTAATCATAAATTCATTTGAGAAACGTTATTCTCTCTGGATTGAAATATGGCCTGTGTGATGAGAGTCAGGCTGAAGTATATGAATTTTTTTTTAACAAGTTCTGTATAAGAATGGAGGTATTTACAGATTTCACTTTTGATTTTACTGCTCGCTATTATTTAGAACATTTTTTTTTCTTTTTGAAATGGAAATCGATACAGTACACTGCTCTCACCAGGACATCATTAATACACTTAATGGAAATGTTAATTCATAACATTACGTCTCATATTGACAAGGGTGCATTACGCCCAGTGGGAGAGAAAACAATTCAGTGCAACTATGAAATGTGAAAGTGTAGAACACGCTGTTTTAAACCAATTTGGTTTGTAGTACTTTTTTCTTGAGGAGATTTTTAAGCAGCTCTTTCTACAGTTTATATTTTACGTCAGTAGCTGATTGTTTTTATGTTTTTATAAGTCATTTAATTTCATTTTGATCATGTCAGAGCCATACCCTTTTGTGCACCGGTTCGACATATGGTGCAGTAGCGCTTTGAGCCAAGTTTGAGTCCTGGCTTGAGGTCATTTCCTGATATTGTTTCCTTTCTTCTCCTATTGCTACTTGTAATTACTACTCTGTTCACTCTAATAAAGGTACAAATGGCAACAATATAACTTAACAAAAAGCTTATTAATTCAGAAATTAATAAGTGAGTCATTGAATCATTTACCCAACCATTTTTTTTTTCCCCCAAAGCACAGAATCCTCAGGAACCAAACACCACTATTGTACTGAAAAACAAGGTGCAGGATTTACTTTGAAACAGCTTACACTAATAAATTGCAAGAAAATGTCACAAATGTATATGTATGTGTTGCTCGGTGTTGCATCAAAAGCTTTGTTTGTTTTCACTGGCAGACCAAAAACAAAGTAATGTAATATAAACCTGTTTACAGAACTGTTGTACAAAAGCAATATCACACACATGCTGTCTTAGAAACAGACAATGCTGCCATTGCTAATTCAAATATGATATAACATACATTTTCTATGGTTTCATGTGCTTGCCGGTGTATATTTTGCTTGTATATGTGTGTGTGGACAACACATTTTGGCAGCAGGTGCATAGTTCTAGTGTAAGACTCTGGCAGTGGGCCCTGAGGTTACTGCTGCCTCTGTCATGCCCATGTTTTCGCTGGGTTGCATCTGCGTTCACTCCTCTCGGGCTCTGAACAGCTCATGCTGTAGCAGATCTCCGCTCTGCTCAGAGGTAACATTAACGGTTAGTGTGTAAGACAATAATATGCAAATTGCTATGACTGGAGGGATCTTTCTTCTTGTCGTTTGGATCATGGAACAAAAAAACAGGCATGAATGGAAGCTCAATTGCCTGGAGAACCAGTCGCCTTTGCTGATACTGAATAATAAAAGTCAAAGTCAAAACGTTGCTTTACATGACAGGTGCATCAGATGTGCCTAGACCCGCTGGAAGTTTTGGAAACGCAGGTATGTAGCAAATGGGAAAAGTCAGAAGGCTATGTCTGTGCTTCCTCTCTGCTTTACGTCTGCGTCAGTGGGAACTTGGGGGATAATTTACCGTGCATGGCTCATTAGATTTTAAAATTTTACATGCTGTACTTTTAAGTTTGGGTGCAAAGAGGAACAGAAGATTTTGGAGCTTGCGTAAGAATTAAGACATTTGTGTGTTATATTCTAGTGGCACATAGATTCCTAGGTTGTAGAAGATATAGAAGCAAACTGTGCGGATCTCTCAAAATGTGTCTTTGCAACCGACTTCAGTAGCATGGTGTATGGGCGACTGGGGATAGTTGTCACAGAGGAAGTAAGTTGTCACAAGAATATATCTCAGGAACTTAGGGTCCTCTCAGGAACGAGCGCGCAGAGAAACGCTAGGGGAACTAGGCCTCCGTGGACCTGCTCTGAATCACATGTGAACTCGGCCAGAGCTGAGCGGGACGTAAAGGCTGGATGACGTCATGACCGGGAACGATAAAGCACGGGCGGCGGAGCCAGAGGCCAGCTTTTGCAGTCAGCGAAGCGTATGTGTGTCAGTTCATATTTATTGTGTTGTCAAAAGTCTATAAGCCTCCAGCTATATCTAGCATGCAAGGACAAGCATTTCAATGGCTTGGGAAGAGCAGCCACGTTTAGGGTGTGTTCCCCCTGCCAAAGAGATGTTGATATCACGAGTGGGGACCACACAGCCTGTGCGTGGTTTGCTGCGAGCGAATAATAGTTGTAATGCCTTGCTTCGATCTCGAGGGCTCTCCTTGCGGAGGGAGCGTTTTAACTAGCGTTTCCTCGCGGGCTGGCCAAGATGACGAGGCGGCGCCGGCGCGGCTCGTGGGGTTTCGCGTATGATAGCCGTAATAAAGATTCCCGGCGCCCGCTCTCGGGGTGCGTGTTACTCCCCCACCACCCCCCGCCTGTCTTTCTTAGAGGAGATTGAAGCGAGGGCGTCAAAGAGATCGCCAGTTTGCCAAATCAGTAACAGCAAACCAATATGCCTTAATGCCTTATATTAGAATGAGCAGCATTTTATAAAGGAGCGGAGCTAGTGCAGAGTCGGGGCGGATGGTGTTTTTTACCACCATATTAAAACGCTCGCTCTAGACGGGACGCTCCGAGGAAGTGTTGTCCGTGCCTGTGATCGGCGATTTGCGGTCCATGCTGCTGTGAGGCACAGCGGCGACTGAGAATGCGGAGAGTCGTCATGATCTAGCAGACGGGTTGGAGACGGTTCTTCCTATCTCCACCCGTGTTCGCTACATTTAGAGCTCGTTTGTTTGTCAAGGAGACTGATGTTGATCATGTGACTGAATGGCTCCCGCGCAGCAATATTACATCAATTCGGTTTTTGATGTGAATCTTACTACACTAGACCGTATTTACTCGTCAGGTTGTTTTATTGCATTTAATTCTGAGGAATAAAAAAGTATTTGTCTGACTATGAGAAGTTAGATACATGGGTCTGTGGATAGATTAATTTTCGAGTGAGAGAACGCGAATCTCTATTTCTGTTGGGAGGTGAGGGGTTTGCAGGGGGATGCTGGGGCGGCGCGTCCAAAACCCACCGTTGTTCCAGCCCTGAATGTCTGGGGGCTCACTCTCGTATCGCAGAGTCTAGAGTCAGCGGGGCTTCCAGGCGAAAGGCCTCGCGAAGGCGGGGCTGCGGACGGCTTTTCTCGCTGGATAGCTTCGCTGTAAATGTCTGACGCTAAGGCGAGACTGTTTGAGGGACAGCTCCCTATGGGGAGAGAGATGTACCAACATTACGCGGTGCGTCATATCAGTGCCCTCAGGAGGGCGGTCTGCCAACCCTGCCGTGTTCCAGGGCGCAGCGGTCTCCGGCGAGCGATTCTCGAGTTCAAGCGGGAAAGTAGCGGTACAGACGGGCAGCTACCTATAGGAGGTATCTAGAGCGCTATATGGCGATCCCTGCGTCCGTGTTTCAGGGCATGAGCTAGCTACGAAAGCGCACCACTAGCCAGTATCGCGGGACTGGTTTCACTAGGAGGTAAATGGCGGTGGGGATGCACCTGCCGAGTGTGCAGTGGTCGCCTCCAAGCAGCTGTGGTTAGTCGCTGAGACGACGGGTCTGAGGGCCGTCATTTCAATGGGACTAGATATGAGAGTCTGTGCTGGGCTCAGGCCTCGGAGGGAAGCCCTGGGGAAGAGAGGTTACAACCCCGCATACACGGTACCCATCTCTCATCGTTGCCCTCAGGGGGTTCGGTCTGCCAACCTGCGTGTTCAGGGCGCAGCGTCGCGGAGCTCTTCTCCCGTTTGCCGGCAACGTAGCGGCACTGAGAGGTCGGCGGTCTGCGGAGGTCCAGAGCAGCAGTCAGCGTCCCTGTCGGTGGCAGCCGCTTCAAAGGCCACCGAAACGAGGTTTGGGCACACCAGAGACCGTATCGAGCGATGTTCCCTTAGGATTATTAGCAGCGTGGAAGTACTGCCCAAGGTCTCAATGGGTCTGTGTACTGTAGACAAGAGGTACGGATCCAGTTCGGTTCTCGTTCTGCTTCGATTCAACGGGTCACACCACGTCGTGGGTCCCGAGTAGGCTCTGGTCATGGAACAGGAAGTAGTCACTCTTTTGAGGAAGGAGGCCAGCGAGGTGGTCCCTCCGCACGAGACAGCCTCCGGGTTCTACAGCCGGTACTTCATCGTCGAAGAGGAGGGGGGGGGGGGGGTGGTTGTTTTGGGGAGTCCCCATTGTAGATCGGCGCCTATTGAACCGCTCAGTCATGCGACGGAAGTTCAGAATGCTCAAATCAAAAAGGTCGGTCTACGATCAGGTCGAGGTATTTCATATCTCCATCCGTCCTATCACGGAAGTTCCTGAGTTGTTTTGGGGGCAAAAAGCCTACCAATACTGGTATATCCTCTAGGCCGGCCCTCTCACCACACTTTCACGACTAACCCACATCGACGATTGGTGATATTAGATCAGTCAGAGGGATTGGCGTTAGACATCGAGATGTCGTTCTCGCTCACACGAAAAGAGCTGGGGTTAAGACTTAACGCCAAGAAAAGTGTGCTTTTCCAGTACAGAGAACTACTTATCTGGGCGTGGGGTGTGATTCGACCACAATGCAGGATGTATCGTCTCTGCTTGGATCGAGTGATCTCACTCTAGTTGCGAGAGGAAGAGAAGGGCCGGTCAGCGCACGTCATAAGCAGGTTCAGTTCCAGCCTGTGGGCTGAGGGACAGCTGCGTCCAACCGTGAGTAACTCTTGGCGGCGTACATGAGACCCCGACAGTGGTGCCAAGAGACAAGGGGTTCTCATGAGGGGAAAACCCGCTTCGCTATGCTTAAGGTCACGCGGAGGTACGTGCCTTAGGACATGGGAGGAAACCTTGGTCTTGTATCAGGGCCGGTGCTGGGAGCATCCCCTTGTCGGCATATTGCTAGCGACGGAGTCAACACGGTGGTAGGTGGTCATGAGTGGCCACCATAGCCCGCGGTCTGTGGGTGGTCGCATCGGACAGGGCCGTCAATTATCGGGAGATGCGGCCCGTGGAGTTATAACAGCCCTAAGAGGTCAAAAGTGCTTGGGAACAACAAAACGCGTGGTCTAGACAATCAAAACCACCAGGGAGGTCTGCGTTCGCTTCCCTTGTACAAGTTGGCGCACCAGATACTTGTGTGGTCCCAGGGCAAACTCCTCTCGCTGAGCGCAGTTCACATTCCTGGGCATCTCAATAAGGGATCCTGTCGAGGCAGGGGCTGAGGCCAAGGGAATGGATGCTTCACCCCGAGGTGATGAAGCAGATATGGAGAGTTTTTGGCAAGGCCCAGGTGGACCCGTTTGCGACTCAGATGACATCGCACTGTTCCCTCTGGTTCTCTCTGACTCATCCAACTCCACTGGGGCTGGACGCCATGGTACAGACGTGGCGGGTTCGTAGTACGCCGTTCTCGATTTTTCGTCCGGGGACGTTGGAGAGAGGGCCCGGACAGGGCCGTATGTTTTAGATATCCCCGTCCGGAGGGTGGGTGGGTCTCAGGCTGTTTCTATCCTCGCTGGAGTGATGGGAGTTCCGTCAGTGTGTTGAAGATCTCTCCTCAAAAGCTGCGGAGGGAACGCCACCGCCAGGAAGCTGTGGGTGTGGTATCTGAGGAGGCACAACTCATGACTTCAGGTCCCTCAACCGAGGTTGTTGAGACTATTCTCCATCCAGAGCTCCCTCTATGAGGGAACTGTACTACTTGGTGCGGAGACCGCCATCTCGACCCAGCTAACTGCCCGTTTAGTACAGTTCTGGAGTTCCTGCAGGCCAGATTCTCCACAGGGTTGACCCACTCCACCCTAGAGCGCTTCGTGGCGGCCATTGCGGTCTACCACGCCCCTCTCGGTGGCCATTTAGTGGGAAGACACCCTCTTCTTACACATTTCCTCGGATGTGCGCTGAGGCCGAGGCCTCCGGCCGGAGAAGCTTAGGCTAAGTGGTGGATCGGGATGCTATTCCATAGCCTCGAGTCCTCCGATCTCCCCTCTCCTTTGGGGGTCAATATTCACTCCTCCAGAAGTTGGCCTTCAGGATGGCGAGCCTCGCCTACTTTAGCCACTCTGGGCTCTTTTGTTCTCTCGCCCTAGCTGTGCAGTCTTCCACATTAGGCAGAGATTTGGAAGTCTGGCGGTGTGGGCATTCTTGTTCCCCTAGCGTTCTCGACGCAGCTCGAGTTCTGAAGAGGAACGTCTCAGGTTCCGTATGTAACCATGGTTCCCCGAGAGAACGAGACGCTGCATCTACCCGGTGCCATACTACAGTAGACCATGCGGCACTTGCTTCTATTCCTAGGAAGCTGACGTGGCTCCGCTGCACGGGCTGTTATCGGATCCGGTCATGACGTCATCCGCGGTGGCCGTCCGCTCGATAGTGGACTGATTTTACGGTGATTCAGAGCAGGGTCATGACGGCGGTTCCCCTAGCGTTCTCGACGCAGCGTCTCATTCTCTGCGTGGAACCATGGGTACATACGTAACCTGGAGACGTTTGGGGTCAAAAGTTACCATTACCCAAAATGAGGTTTTCTCTAGTTGTATAGGTTTTGAATTAAAAACATCTAATTGAAAACCTCTTAATTGCATTTTTGTGTGTTTCATTCTTTGAACTATATAAGTCCCTTATGCTTACCAAGGGTGCACTTATTTGACCAAAAATAGAATAAAAAGAGTAATATTGGGATAGTACTAGATTAAAATGACTATTTGCTAAGGGGAAGAGATGTAACATAATTATATCCTTTATGGTGACCTGAATTTCAGCATCATTCCTCCAGTCGTCAGTGTCACATGATCCTTCAGAAATTCATTTAGTGATCCTGATTGTGCGCACGGAAACATTCTTATGATTATATTTCTGTTGGAAAACGTTTTACTGTTATACTTTTTAAAATCAGGAATTCTTTGATCCTTGAAAGTCAGTAGACCAGCATTTATTGATTAGTACGACATGTGGATTTTTACAAAAATTCGTCATTTTTAAACTGAATGATCTGAGAACTAAAATATAATTTTTCACAAAAACCCTACTGACATTGTAATTTTGCGATGTTTTACTGTTATGTAATTTATTAAATTATATTTTTCATAGCTTACTTAAAGGGGTCATATGATGACGATTTCAGTGTTCCTTTGTCTTTGGAGTGTTACAAGTGTTTGTGAACTAGTAAGTCCCTAAAGTTGCAAGACTAAAGTCTCAAATCCAAAGAGCTATTATTTATAAAAGTTACGGACTTGTCACGCTCCTCAGGCTCATTCCACACGTGTTACGTCACGGTGGGGACGATTTGCATAATGCCGCCAACTGTTCACGAAAGAAAGAAGGGTAACTTTATTCTCTGTTAGTATGTTGCCGCCGCCGCCTGTGGTGAAGGCGCTGTTTTTCGGTTGCGAAAGCGACGCTCTTGTTTGGACTCCAAAAGAGGGCAGAACTAGAAAACAGTGGTATCAGTTGTATGACAACACTGTTCCCGAACCGGGCAACCCCAAAATAGTCGATGTGTGTAGGCATTTTATGGAGGAGGATGTGTTGGTAGAGTAGCCAACTGCCGGTGTTCTGATCACCGGACTGTAGTATGTTTTCAATTTAAAGGATTTGACACTAATGATTCAACGCTAGGTTTGAGCAGTGTAGAGTAGTGCTTGTTGTTTGTCATTTCTCTGATCACAAATGCAGGACAGGTTTATGTTTACGCGGCGCGAGTGCAAGCAAAGAGTAAAAAGAACAGATAAGCCTATAATCCGTAATTGTCCCCAATGGATGCAACAAATTACTTGCTTATAATGGGTATTTAATGTTTTGTCTCGTCGCTTGGACGGACCAGGCAATACAAATATGGTAAGGGGGTAACATTTCCATCACAGCTTGAGGATTGGCCAATCACAACGCATGATATGGCAGCTAGAGCACACCTTGTTTTTCAGACTGATTAGCTTTGTAAAAATCGACGCATTTCAGAAAGGCGGAGCATAGAGGAGAAACAATAATGTACAGTACGTGGAAAATAATGTGTTTTTTTAACCTTAAACCACATAAACACATTTCATTACACCAAATACACAAAATAATGTTATTTTTTAGCAACGTCATATGACCCCTTTAATTAATTTCTGTGTTTTTTTCCCGCAAGCTTAAGTGGCTGTTTTTCTCCCTTTTTGGCTTTTGTAGTATTAATGGATGTTCACTGCTTTTGCTTGAATTGTCTTGTTTTCCATAATTATTAAACCTTTTTAATTTGATCAGAAATGCTATGATAGGCTGTTTATTGTGACAACTTAGCCCATATAGTATGACAACATGCCCCAATATGCCTCACAAAAGAAGAATCTTGTGTTCAGTGAACTATGACTCTTTTCCAGGACAATAACAATGAAAGTGTTCAATAGTAGCTTTTTTATTTATTTATTTTTAGCTAAGACTTAAAAGTATGTGCAAATATAGAAATTGACTTTCAAAAATAAATATATCACTGTGATATAATATAGATGCTGGAGTTAAAAATGTGAGAACTAGCCCCACCAGGACGTGTGTGGTGTGTTTTCTGCAGCAGCTGATCGGGGAACTAGAGCATAGAGACTCAGCAGAGGCTGGAGAGCAGCCAACAGCAGGTGAAAAACCCCAGACTCTGGCCTGCATGCTGCGTTACACACTACAGTAAACCACCTGCTCAGTCCACAACTGATGACCGTAATGGAGAGATACTGTACGCACATGACTCATCTAATGGCATTCGACTGCGTGCGCCCAAAGCCAGAAACAAATACGCTTGTTGTCTTTTCTTTTGGAGGGATTCATTTACGAATCCTCCCCAAATGCTTTCAGTTCATTTGAGTCATTCTCGGTTTCCCGCTCTACATGCCAAAGAGCTGCTGGTATGTTTTCTCAGGGGTTTCTCTGCGAAGATCTCTGGCAGGTTAGATCAATTAGGGAGTGAATATAGGGGTATTTAAACACAGTTCTGCTCATCACTACATGTTATTAGTAATCTCAGCCCGGGCTCATGTGGATGATTATGTTACATAATACCTGTTGTTATTGCCTGCTCTAAGTGCGTTTGATTAAATTGCTGCGGGTATAGATGTGTGTGTGTGTGGGTTTGTGTGCCTTGCAGTTGCCATGCAGCAACACTGAGCTGAAAGCGGTAAGCTCTCTCCTGCTCTCATCTGAATTACCTGTCCACATTGATTAGAGGGACTACGCGTGAATGGGATCTTAGATTTTCTAGCCTTCAGAATTAAGATAAGCCTCTCTGTAGTTACACTCGGTTGACCCTCCTTTAGAGTGACACACCTGCAGCTATGGGGCCTTTAGACTCACAAATAACCAAGGGTCTTGAACCGTTCGACTAACTAGCTCCATGCCTGTTGTTTTCCCCGTTTCTCTCCACCTCGTGCACTCAGCTGTCTCTTTCCAACCACTGCTTCCCCAAATCCTCATCTGCTTCACAGAATCCCTCATTACCAGCATCCCTGCACTGGGGGAAAAAATATGTTTTGTCTTGTTTTACAGTAAAAAATATCCTTAAAACTAACTAAATAAACTTGAGAAAATATATGATAATATGAGTAAGACACTAAGTTACATTTTCTTACCTTAGTGACAAATAGTTTCTTAACAAGTTTTTTGTAAAATGTGTGCTTGAAACAAAAAAAATTATGGGGTCGGCACATTTGTTTTACAAATAAATACTTTTATTCATCAAGGACACATTAAATTGAGCAAAAGTGACAGTAAAGATTTGTCAATGTTACAAAAAAATTCTATTTCAAATAAATTATTTTCTATTCAATAATAATATTATATGGTTTCCACAAAATATTAAGTAGAGCAAACATTGACAATAATAAGAAATGTTTCTTGAGAAGCAAATCAGTATATTAGAATGATTTCTGAAGGATCATGTGACACTGAAGACTGGAGTAATGATTGCTAAAATTCAGCTTTGCCATCATAGGAATAAATTACATTTTAAAATATATTAAAATAGACAACAGACATTTTGAAATGGAATAATTTTTCACAATATTGCTGTTTTATTGCATTTTTATTTAATAAACGCAAACTTGGACACATTAAAAACCATAAAAAGATATTACCAACCCAAAACTTCAAAGATGTTTGCTTACTGTGTATCATGACCTGCTGGTGTGAACCGCTGCACCTCAAACAGAAGGGCCCTGCAGCAAGTTATAAAAATGACCGAGTCCATTACTATTTTCCGACTATTATGGACACCGACACTGAGAGGTGTAAAAGGAAGCCTAGCGGCATCAGGAAGGATTCCCTTTCTATCTTGTCCCATTGTATGTTCACACTCCCACCATCTGGAACTCAATCAAAGTGGACAGAGCTAAATTACAATTTAAATTCCGCTGATTTGCCATTAAAGCTGAAGTGTGCAATCTCTTTGATGTCAAAATACTTTCTTCATATACACAGACATGTATGAGAAACTATGAGTAAGCCATTTTTTAACTCTTTCCCCGCAAGCGTTTACAAAAAAAACAAAAACATTTTTGATCATTTTCACAAAATTTACCTGGTGCACCCAGAATATTTTGTTGTATGAATATATGAACATATCAAAATAAAGAACAGAGCCTCTACCTTTAAACAAAAAAAAAATCTGTTTTATTCTATCTAAAAGCATTCTTTTTTTATCAACACTTAAATATAGGTAGGTTTCATAAAAAAAGCAACATTTGAGCAAAAAGCTGAGAAAATCATGTTTTTGAGAGTACATGGATCCGAATTCAGATCGTGATCAAAGATCATCAAAGAGGATAAATTGCCTCCCATCAAGTTCTTACTTCCATCAAGTTGTTTCATTCTTGTATCGACATTCTTCGGTAACAATAGGTCGGTTTTGATTTTATAATGATTAATGTTTGATAATTGCATTGTTTTACATATGCATCTGCTTACACCTGTGATCGCTTGTTTCTGGTTCTTCTTCACCATGTTTGCTTTCAGAAGATGTTTAATATCGCCCCCTACTGAACACCAGTGAAAACGTGGAAAGACAGAAACTTCCGTCAATGGCGGGGAAGCATTGTCTCATAAATGACAGAAAATTCTGTCAGTGTTGGGTAAAGACTTTAGAGGATTTCCCTGAAAAATGTAAAGATGATTTGTGGCACTAATATACAATAGCATTAACACACGAGCATCCTGACTAGCAACATTGCCTCAAACTATGGCATGTGTTTTGGACCGGACTGTCTGTTTTGCAACCTTAGAAACCTGTTTGAAAAGTGTTATTTTATTTGCTGAAGCTATAGTGGAACATAAAATGCACTTTAGCTCTAAGTTAAAAACAGCTCATCTTATTCTGCAGTTCTTTAAGATTTAGCTACTATTTCTTTCAGATGTTTTGTGGTTTTCTCATTCAAGACAATCCCGTAGGGGCTAGCGCCTGATTTCCGATTTCATAACAATGAATTGGCTCTGGAAGAGAATGAACATTCATGTGACACTGGAGGCTGATGGCAGGAAGTGCCTTGTCGTTGTAATTCACATTCAGTCAGGAGGTGAGGAGTCGCAAGTGCTATTGTTCTTCCTCCTCTCGTCGTCCTGCTCATCAGAGTCCTGCAGTGGCCACTTCTTCTGCTGTTATTCTCCATTTATAAGCCATTCATTCCCACAGGGGTTGCACTGAAGAGCTTTATTGTCTGCTTTCAAACTTGGCACAGTAAAATTAAAGTCTTCTTAAAGTGGTTTTGTTTCCGTACTTATCGTTGCTTAATCCCTGGGTAATCCCATCGTTTTCCTACCGCCAATCCCAGGGGCCTGGCGGCCCTAGACACTTCGCTTTGTTGGCTCCTTTAATACTCCACACCAGGGGTGGCGAACTCCAGTCCTGGAGAGCCGCAGCCCTGCAGAGTTCAGCTCCAACTCTAATTAAACTAAACTGCTGTAGCTTTCTAGTAACCTTCAGACCTTGAGTAGCTTGTTCAGGTGTGTTTGATTAGGGTTAAAGCAAAACTTTGCAGGGCTGCGGTTCTCCAGGACTGACGCTCCAGACCGTCCCAGAGAAGGACGGCCACATGTTTTTATTAGAACCGAGAGGGTTGGTCAGATTGTTCACGTTACCTTCGCAGGGTGACCGTAAATCCCTGAGGAATACACAGAGATTCACGAGGTCTGAGAATAACAACTTCTTAATTGGATTCATTTAGTCCTGATCACCGTCCTCATTAGCACCATTTGTGCATGGCGATGTCGACTCATTCTTTTATTGCCTTTCACTGCCTCTTCCTTTCCCTCCGGAAATGTACAATTATCTTTCGTAAATGAATTCTAGGAAACACGGCCAATCGCGAGCGCGGTAGCCTGCGCCACCCTCTCTTGGTTTGCCGTATCATCGCAACATGCGCACACATGCGGCTTTATCTGTCCTTTGCATGCACATACATCTAGGTCAGGAGGAGGTTCAAAACATATGGCTCTTCTCATGTTCGCCTACCTCTAATCCCCGTAATCCATTATTTGTCATGCTTGAAGTGCAGGGTTCGTATTGGAAGTTCAGGAGGAAAAGAGGATCAGGGCAGGTCTGAGAACAGAGCTAGAGGCCTCAGCAGCTGCCGTTATCTGATCAGAGGCGACAGAACCTTTTGCACGTACCTACGAGGCTTGAACCGCATCCCTGAGGCTGCCACTGCTCCTCTCTTCATGCGTAACATACATCTGCCGGCACTCACTGTGATGTACTTGTGCTGTTCTATTAAAAGCTGTCATGAACCGTGACTCCTCTGTGTCAGTCATGACTCTTTGTAAATGCACATGTGATGGGGGAAATGTTATTTCTCCTGTGTAGTTGCATTAGGGCTGTCAAGCAAGCACTGATTTATTTGTGATATGTCATTTATTAAGCTGAATTAATTGAATTTATATCTGCAAGACTTTACAGTATTGTTCAATTTGTTAGTTCAAGTCATTACTTATTGCAGTAGCTAATATGCGATAACAGCATTTATTGGTTAATGGTAATTTCTTCATATACCTACTTTTCATATACCTATGTATTTATAATTTAGCACAAGTTCATATATTATGAATGAACATGAATTAATAAACAATATTTATAAATGAACAGTAACCTATATTAAAGGGTTAGTCCACCCAAAAAAAAATTTAGTATGTCATCATTATGTACTGCAGGCGTTCCAAATGTAGAGTTTTTTTTTGATCTGTGGAGAATAAGAATATTCTTGAAGAATGTTGGTAACCAACACGTTTCAGTTACCCATGCCCCGACATATAATTGTATTTTGGTTCTCATTGAAAGTCAATGGGAACCAAAACTGTTTTTTTTTTTTAACAATATTAATTAGTTTTAAATACTAATACATAAGCATTTTATTTTATTTTATTGAATTGATCAAAAAGAAAGTCATGCAGGTTTAGAACAGGTAGAGGCAGGATCAGGTAGAGTAAATGATGACAGAAGTTTAATTTTTGAGTGTGAATTGTAATAAATGCATGGAAAATAATTGGTCATGTTCAGGTAGATAGCTAAGGCATTCATTTGCTTACAAATAGGACTTATTGTAAATGTAAGTATTATACAGTGGGGACAAAAGTCTTTAGTGAGGCCACCTTGTGCAAGTTTTCCACTTCAAAAGATGAGGTGAGGCCTGTATTTATCATGGTTACCTCGAAAGATCCTCTGATAGACGTGGCTTTCAAACGCTCCCGTGTGTTTTTGTGTGAGCGCTTGTTGAAGAGCGTGAAGCAATGATCATTGTAGCCAATCACAGACATATCTGTTGAGTTTGTACTTTTGACAACACTACTAGGGCATTGCTCGGGTGTTCTTGGTGTCTTAATATGACTTGAGTTATCATGCCAACACTACAAACAATGTGGGTTACATGCAAAAGTTATGATATCATAACTAACAATACATAACATATTACCACCCACATCTATATAAATTAAACACAAAATGTTATGGCTGCACATTTTTACTAATTTCACAAGCAAATACACTAAAACAATGTAAGGTCATTTAAACGTAGAAGTCTTTAGCTGTATATATTCTTAAGGTCTTGATGTCCAATTCTGATTTGTTGACAATATCCTATTTTTCTGACAACCAGCTTACATCTCCTTTTAAAAGTGACCCATATGTGATAACTGCATTTCTGTAATGATAACTCTCCGAGAGTTTAGCATGGTAATATACTACATGGAAATGTTACTGTATTTGGTCTTGGCAGAATATATCTGCTACGCTGCTGCTGCAGAAGAGCAAGTTTTGACTTGCTACTGTCAACACATCCACAAACATGATGCTGCGGAGCATGTAAGAAATACTGCTGGCTACATAGAACATATATGAATAACCCCCATAATATAATCATACTTGAAAAAATTACCCATAGGCAGCATCTAGCAGGTGGAGCTGGGAAGGTGGAGGGTTTCTGAAGCAAACTGCAACTGCTACGGCAAGCACTAGGCCAAGTATTCGAATGCTGAGCAGCAGCTCATTGGCTGATGATGTGAAAAGAACCATTCGGCTGCACCATGTGAATAGTGATGTCATTATATCAGATTGAATTAGAAACTATCGGCCTGCATCATCTAGAGTTTCAAAACAGAATTTTGGATTACACTATATACTTGGTGAAACAACCCAAGACAGATGTACGGACCTGGAAACATGACTGTCAGGTCTGCAAAACAAAACAGCCCAACTGCTAAAATTGCAAAACTAGCCTAGTTATGTTTTTTTCCTACGGTCCCCTCCTCGAAATTGCATTCCGGGGGAGGAGGAAGTCGTTTCAACCCTCAAACTAAAAAAACAACCCGCAACAACAGTGTAAAAGTAGCCCAATTCCGCAGTAAAACTGCAGCAATGTCCAGAAAAGTTCTGATCCAATTTATAATACAGTGCAAGTGAACATTGTATTCTCAGCATTGCAATAATGACATTAGCTAATGTTTTTTTCCTCAGTAGTCTATGGTATTTTTTTAGGTGAACTCCTGTCATGACAGAACAACAGTTACAAATCTTGAATAACTGTGAGTGGAAGAACTGTGAGAGTAAAATAATGCTACATAAGTGTGCATTTAAAAGAAATAAACAAAAAAAAACCACTACAGTTGACAAATGACAACAGGATCTACCGGATAAGTGGGTGAGTTCGCAATTCTCAACTGAACAACACTGAACAAGACAACTCCATGTCAAGAACTTTCCCTCAGTCGACTTTCTGATAGTTTCATCATAGCGCCAGCACACAAAAAAGCAAAGCCACTTGAATACAAACACTTTAGAAATGCTTTAAAACCCTCCCAGATGATGTATTGTCAAGAAAAACGCTATTGAGAAGACAAAGTGAAAGACTGTATCTCGGGCAACAGGCTGTTGAGAGTGGGCGAGCAATGGAAACAGATGACTGCAGAGCCATTATCTACACAATACTCCTTTAGACTCCAATATATCATTAAACCACGAGCAGCAGCGGCACATTTACATGCCGCCCATTCACTACTAATTAGAAAGCTTAAGGGATTCTGTGCCCATGGAGAAAAGGAAATTAACTGTGATCTTCTTGACGAGAACAACTTCAAGTGCTCCAGCTGTCTATAATGACAAACTGGTAACTGGCTTGTCCACAACGGAATTATCTTTTTGACCCTTGAACATGTCTTTCAGACTGAACAGAAGAGGAAAATCTGTAGATTTTTTGCACATTCTGTGATTAAAAACAAGTGAAAACTAATAACTGGCAGTGAATTCCTCTATAAAGCTGATCTGTGTAATATATATATTTTTTCATACTAGAATCACAGTTTGATGTGCTGACGCAACTATTGTTTTAAAGGTGAAGCATAAAATATTGACAGCTGGTGGTTGAAATGCGTACTGAAGTCCAAATTCAAAATATCAGAGACAGTTGTTTCTCCCACCCCCTCCTCCTCAGA
>JADLZN010007677.1:112500-123289 GCA_018155175.1 Sinocyclocheilus anophthalmus | reverse complement strand
ATACACACACACACACACACACAACACACACTCCATCACTCACACCCACTCACACTCACACTCACACACACACACACACATCCGCACACACACACACACACACACACTCTCACGCACGCACACTCACACACACGCAACACACACACACACACACACACACACACGCTCACTCACCTCACACTCACACACACACACACACACACACCACACACAACACACACACAAACACAAACACAAACACACACACACACACTCACACTCACACGCTCACACACACACACACCCACACACACTCATACACAACACACACACACACACACACCAATCACACACACACGCTCAATCCACACTCCAACAGCAATCACACGCGCACACACACACACACACACCACACCACACACACCACACACACACAACACACATCTCCTCCACTACACGCCACTCCGCTCACACACAACACACACACACACTTCATACCCACACGCACACCAACACCACTTCACACACACACACACACACGCTCCCACTCACACTCACACTCACACGCTCACACACACACCACCCACACACACACACAAATAACACGCTCACTCACACTCACACTCACACGCTCAACACACACACACACACACTCACACACAAACACACACACTCACACTCACACGCTCACTCACACTCACACACACACACAAACACTCACACACACTCACACACACACTCACGCTCACACTCACGCTCACGCTCACTCACACTCACACTCACACGCTCACACACACACACACACAAACACAACACACACACACACTACACGCTCACTCACATCACACTCACACACACACACACACTTCACGCACCACGCGCACTCACACCACACACACACACTCACCACACACCCCACCACAACAAACACACACACTCACACGCTAACTCACATCCACGCTCACCCACCACACACACACACACCCACACCAATCACACTCACACGTCAAGCACACTCACATCACACGCTCACACAATCACCACACACACCACACTCATTACACACAAACACACAACACCCCCCCCCCCCCCCCAAACACCAACCCACTCACACTCACACGTCTCACCCACCACTCACACGCTCTCACACACAAACACAACACACCACACACACACACACACTCACCCACACACACACACACACTCTCTTTCTCTTTCACACTCACACACACACACACTCACCACACACTCACGCACACACGCTCACTCCACACTCACACTCACACTCACACGCTCACACACACACACACACACACACTCACTCACTCACTCACTAACACTCACACTCACACACACCACACCACGCACACACACACACACACACTCACACTCACACGCTCACTCACACTAACACACTCACACACACACAATCACACACACTCACGCACACACGCTCACACACACACACGCTCACACACAAACACACACACACACACTCCCCCACACTCAACGCACACACGCTCACACGCTCAATCACACTAACACGCTCCCTCACACTCACAACACACGCTCACCACACAACACACAACACTCCACACACACACACACAACACACTCACACGCTCACTCACACTCACACACACACACACACCACACTCACACCACACTCCCGCACACAGCTCACTCACAACTCACACTCACCTCAAACGCTCACACACACACACCACACCACACTACACACTAACCCGCTCCATCACAATCAACTCAACACACAAACACACTCAACACACACACACACACACCACAACAACACACTCACACGCTCACTCACACACCACACACTCACACACAATCACGCACACACGCTCACTCACACGCTCAATCACACCACACTCACAACACACCAATCTCTCACACACACTCACGCACACACGCTCACACGCTCACTCACACACACACACAAACAGCTCATACACAATCACACACACACACACACACACACACACACTCACACACACCACACACCCACACACACAACACACACACAACACAACACACACACACACACACACACACGCTCACAAACACACACACACACACACAACACTCACACACACAACACACACACACACCACACACACACCAACACACACTCCCCCACTCACACACAAACCACACGCTCCCGCACACTCACGCAAACACGCTCACACGCTCAATCACAACGCACCACGCACACGCGCACAACACACACACACACACTCACACGCGCACTCACACACACTCACAACACACACTCACACACACTCACGCACACACGCTCACTCACACTCACACGCTCACACACACACACACACACACATCACACTCACACTCACACTCACACGTCACACGCTCACACTCACACTCACACGCTCACACACACACACACACACACCACAACACAACACAACACAACACAAACACTAACACGCCACTCACCACTCACACGCGTCACACACACACACACACACACACTCATACACTCACACACACACACACACACCTCACACTCACACGCTCAACTCACACTCACACTACACACACTCACGCACACCACGATCCTCACACTCACACACATACAAACACACACAAACACACACACACCACAAACACACACACACCACACACGACACACACACCACACACCACACACACACACACACACACACTCACACTCACACGCTCACTCACAATCACACACACACTCACACGCTCTACTCACATGCAGGGGCGGACTTAACCATTAGGCAAAGGTAGGTGACCGCCTTGGGCCCCCAAAAGCAAAGGGCAACCTAAAATACTTTTCATATAGGATATGAGCATTAAGCGCGGACACCCGAACGGTTGCTGTTTATGGTGTTTATTACCACAACAACCGTACGAGACTGAACGTGCTTTTTGTGTACCCTGCTTGAAGGAGATGAAAATATTATGCATCTGAAGCTGAAATTAAATATTGAGAAACAGTGTGTATTATATGTTTATAATTGTTTTAAATGCAGCTTACTATTTATGAGAAGGAACCAAATAGAGGACACATACGCATTTACTTTTTTGGTTGATATAATCCTAAGGTGTGTAAATGTATAATTGCCTTTTCATTATTTTTTCAGTGTTATTTAAATTTGTAGTTAAAATAACTAAAATAAGTGTATTTTAAAGTTTAGAATTAGACAGGCTTTGCACACAGGCTTATGCTGGTAACTCATGAGTGGACTTTCCTCCCCAATATAGGCTATATTTTTTTTCACACTTTTCTCATTCTATATTTCTGGCGTTCCAAAAGCGCCTCCTACTGGCAAAGAATGAATTTACATTTTCAATAATCCAGTCTGTAGTTTTTTTTTCAGATCAATGCGAAAATCCACCCACATAACACCGTTTTAAATTAATATAATAATTTATAACTCTGACGTTCAATTGTGAGGTTTATCATTTTATAATCTATTTTGTTTTTGTGAAAACCTGTATCCCAACTGTAAATCAGTTGCTATTTGTTCTCTACAAAAATGAAAGAAGAAAGCCATTAGAACCATGTACATGGAAAATGTAGAAGAAACATTGGGACACAACTATGGGCACATGTGGCCGCAGAGCGTCACAAAAAATTAAAAGGAACCTTAAGGTTGATCTATAGGAAAATGTGTGCAAATGTATAGGGCCCCATTCCTATATTTGTGTCTAGCGCCCCCAATGCACTAAAATCCGCCCGGCTCACTGCACACAAACACACACACACCACACACACACACAAAAACACAAACAAACACACACACACACACACACGTACACACACACACACACACCACACAAACACACACCACACACACACGCACGCAGGTAAAGTTGTACATACTTATTTATCTAACTTTATATAAAGAGCCAGGTGATAAAATAAGACTAAACTTTAAAAAAAAAAAAGATAAAATAAGATATGACTAACCTGAAACGTCTAATGCAACTGAAGTCTTTGTTTGCATTCTAATAATGAATGTGCAAACAGTAGAAACCAGAGTCAGTAAAAGTGCTTTTCATTGTTTCCCACAGGCCTCACACACGAGTACACGCGTTTCGCCGATACGTCCGCAGTTAAATTATGAATTATCCAATAAGGGCCTGAGGAAAGAACCAACAACGCGGTCTACAGGAACGACTGCCACAAACGAGTTCACGTCACGACCTCAGTGTGCAGGAAAGAAAACACTCCTGTTATTAATGTAGTTATGCAATGACAGGCTCCAACAATATCAGGGAGGACAGAGTGAAGGTAAATGAAGGTTTTCTACTATTGCATTTTCCGTTATATATATTATTAATTATTTTTTATTATTATAAATTTTTTTTTCGTTATCTTTTGATTTCACTTAAAGTTTAGTAATTTGTTGCGTTTTTGTATTTTAAATAGTTAATGTTTTTTAAATGTCTCTATTGTTTAAATTTTTTTAATTTTAATATTTTAAAAAATAATATTTTATATATAATGTATATTATACATAAAATATATATTATATTTTATAAATTATAAAATAGGTTATTTTAAAAAATAACCTTAGATTTATATACATAATTTAAAAATAAAAACTTTTTATATATATAATAATTATTTTTTTAATTTTCTTACATTCAAGATAAACTAAATAAGTATGAGAAATATTGCTTCGGCAAATAGGTGAAATAATTTTTTTAAATATTTTTAATTTTATTTCAGTAACATTTTATTTCAAGAAGCAAAATAATATATTTTTAGCTTTAGTTTTAGTTAACTGTAATAACAACAGCTTCTTCCTTCTTTGTGTTTTTATGTGCTTTTACAAGAATGATTCAACATATTACACAACTTTGTTGAGCTCAAGTGAAATATAGAACGAGGATCTTCCTGACGTACTTTGACGTGTGAAAAATGGCGATTATTACTATTTGGTCCATGCAATCACCAGGACACACTTCTTAGGTCGCCCAAAGCGTGGCCCTTTCTCAAACATCTCTCAGAATATTGATCCACGGTAACAATGGTCTCAGCGTTGTTCTGGTTAAGATGGTATTATCTGTTAGGGCGGCCAGCAGGCAAGAGCACCATCTGGTATTTGGTGGATAATCTAATGAAGATAAACTCCAGTCAGACTCTGGTACTGAAGCCGCTGAAGGTGTTTTCTGCTTTATGCAGGATCCAGCAAACAAACAGAGCTTCAGCTTGTATTTCATGATTTTTTATATAGATTATTTTTATTTTATATAATTGTTTTGTGATTTGGTAAAGCATGTTCCTTGCTGATTTTATCAAAAATGTGTCATGCGTATGGAAGCTCGTTTCCGCCAAAGAATAAAAAATAAAAAGGTAATTGCGACTCTTTATTGCAAGATATAACTCGCAAAAATAAATTATTTGTTCCTCAGAAATTCGAGATATAAAACCTGCTATTGTAAGAATATAGTCTGTGTTTCCTCTGAATTGGTTTCTAACTCGCAATTCCGAGTTTCTACAGTAATCTCACCAATTCTGAAAAAAGTAGTAGAATTGCAAGCAAAAAAACAATTGCAATTACCTTTTTCTTTGTTTTTGTATTTTAGTGGTGGACATGCTCATACATCGTATGACTAGACAACATCAAAAATTAAGTTTTCATCAAATGTGAGTGTGATATTTTTGTCTAGACTGAAACATATGCAAGGCAAAATATAATTTAAATATCTATATGTATATATATATAGATTATATACATTATATATTTAAAATATATATATTCTTTTTTTAAAAATTATTTATTATTAAAAACTATCAAATATTGCAAAAAAAATTTGGGATATTTTAAATATATTTGTAATATCTTTTAATTATATATAGAATATATATATAGATTATTAGAAATTTGTAATAAATTATTATTTATTTTTTCTTTTATTTTTTTCTGAGGAACACAAAAGGAAATCCAGAATAAATTCATTTTTTTGTTTTACTGTTTTTGGAGCTTGAATATCTTTGATCACTGTTTGCTTTAATTGTATGGAAAAAGGGCAGCTTGGAGGTTCTTCAAAATATCTTCTAAAAAGTCCTACAGGTTTGGAAGGTGAATAAATGACGACCGACTATTTTATTGCATGAACTATTCCTTCAAATGCAAAGAGTGCAAACACAGCACAAGAGTCTAATTACTTTAGCAATTCAGATTTCCACATGTGGTCAACGTGTTCGTTGCCCTCTTTTCATAAATATGAGCACCCGGAGACCTTTGTAATAAGATAATCCATTCAGGAAAATCGGTCGAGAAAAGCACCGGGTCACGTCACAGCCAGCTTAACCAACCCCACACCAAATCACATTCCCCCGTCTGCTAATCGGGTCTGTTCCCCTTAAAACAAACGGTGTGTATTTTGTCCTTTAGAGTTCACATTAGTGCATGTGGAGGAACAGCAATCGACAAACAAAAGAGATTAACGAAGGTGTGGAGGAGATTCATGTGACACGCTTCTGAGGGATAATTAAGACATTCACATTAATATGCAAAGTCCCCGAAATACAAATAAAACAGAAAACAGCACAGAAATACGTACAACATGGAATTAAAAAATAATAAAATAGAATAAAAAACAGGAAAAAAATAGAATAAAATATATATAAAATAGAACATATATGAAAAAAAAATTAAGCCTCTTTTTCAAACAACTGTGGGGGAGGATTGATGGACGGACGGGATGGCTTGGAGGGGATGATGGATGGATGGGTGGATGGGTGGACGGGTGGATGGGTGGATGGGTGGATGGAGGGATGGATGGGGGGATGGTAGGACGGACGGGTGGACGGGTGGACGGATGGATGGATGGGTGGATGGATGGATGGACGGATGGATGGATGGTTGGATGGATGGATGGATGGGTGGTTGGGTGGTTGGGTGGATGGATGGATGGATGGATGTTGGATGGATGGATGGAGGGTGGGTGGATGGATGGATGGATGGTTGGATGGATGGATGGTTGGATGGATGGATGGTTGGTTGGATGGTTGGATGGATGGATGGATGGATGATGGTTGGTGGATGGATGGATGGATGGATGGGGGGATGGATGGATGGATGGATGGGTGGACAGATTGGGTGGAAGGATGGACGGATGGGTGGGTGGACGGACAGACAGGTGGATGGATGGGCAGACGGGTGGACGGATGGGTGGATAGATGGATGGTGATGGATGGATGGTGTGGATGGATGGATGGGACGGGATTGGGGGGGTGGATGGACGGACGGACGGGGGAGTGAATGGTGGGAGGAGGGGTGGATGGATGGATGGGTGGATGGAGGGATGGATGGATGGATGGGTGGACGGCTTGGATGGATGGAGGAGGGATGGGGATGGATGGATGGATGGGTGGATGGATGGGTGGGTGGGTGGGTGGATGGATGGATGGGTGGATGGGTGGACGGATGGATGGAGGGCGGAGGGTGGACGGATGGGATGGAATGGACGGAATGGAATGGACGGACGGCGTGGACGGAGGCGTGGGATGGAAAAAATGGATGGGTGTGGAGTAGGTCTGGTGTGGACGGGTTAATACATTAATAACAGAGCAAGAAAACAGCACACAAATACGTACAACATGGAATAAAAATTAATACAATAGAATAAAAAATAGAAAAAAAAATAGAAGAAAATATATATTAAAAATAGAACATAAAGATAAAAAATTAAGGCCTATTTTTAGAAACAACTATGGGTGGGTGGATTGTGGACGACGGCATGGATGGGTGGAGGGATGGATGGATAAGTGGATGACAGCTGGGTGGACGGGATGGGACGGTTGGGTGGACAGCGTGGGTGGACGGATGGGAGTGGGGACAGATGGTGAATGGATGGATGGAATGGATGGATGGACGGATGGGTGACGGGGGAAGGGACGGAGGGGTGGAACGGGATGATGGATGGATGATGGTTGATGGATGGATGGATGGATGGAGGGGTGGATGGATGGATGGATGGGTGGACAGATAGATGGATGGATGGGTGGCGTTGGTGGGTGGTGGACGGTGGGTTGGGGGAGGATGGATGGATGGAGGATGGACAGATGGACGGATGGGTGGATGGAGGGTGGATGGGGGGAACGGCGGCAGGGTGGATGGATGGAGGGATGGTGGGTGGGTGGTGGGTGGCATGGAGGATGGGGAATGGACACGGATTGTAGGGTGGATCGAACGGGTGATGGGTGGATGGATGGCAGGGGGGTGGGGAGGGTGGAGGCAGGATGATGGATGGGGTTGGAAAGGATGGATGGCTTGGGTGGATGGAAAAGGATGGAGGGTGGATGGGACGGATGGGAAATGGTGGATGACGGGTGGATGGATAAGGGGATATGGACGGATGGGGTGGATGGATGAGTGGCTGGTATGGGGTGGGTATGGACAAGTGGGTGGGATGGGGGGATGAACAAAATGGGGGAGGGATGAGTGGATGATGGGTGGATGGATGAGGTGGCACGGTTATGGTGGAAGGGACGGGTGGGTGGATGGCTGGGTGGATGGAACGAATGGGTGGAGGGAGAAGTGTGGTGGGTGGATGGATGGGTGGATGGATGAGTGGACGGATGGGTGGATGGACGGGTGGGTGGATGGATGGGTGGATGGAAAACCTCAGAGGTGGGTGGATGGATGGATGGATGGGGGTGAGTGGGAACGGATGGGTGGGAGAGTGTAGGGTGGGGGGAAGGAGGGGCAGGATAGATGGATGGATGGATGGGTGGGTTGGTGGATGGGTGGATGGAAGGATGGATGGATGGATGGGTGGACAGGTGGGTTGACGGGTTGGTGGATGGACAGATGGACAGACAGACAGACAGACAGACAGTTAGATAGATAGATAGATAGATAGATAGATAGATAGATAGATAGATAGATAGATAGATAGATAGATAGAGGTTCGTTCTAATGAAGGTGCACCATGTCCTTTCTGTCCCGCTGGTATAAATTCAGCAGATCACCAGAGATAATCTGAAAGCACATCTGTAGAGAAGTGATCATCAATCATCTTGTACCTCATGAGGTGGAAGAACATTCAGGACATCAGTGACGACTTCCTCCTGAACAGACACAGTCTTCATCAGGCTGAGGGCGTCCAGAAGGTGGCGCTGTTTCTCTTCTGCACTCGAAGCGTGAACAGCCAGAATTCTTGAGGAAAAGACAAAGATCACACATCTGATTCCAGCCAACTACAGCTGGAGCACAAACAGCAGCATGCACTCACTTCAGGGAAATCACTCTCATAACTGAGAGACATGGAACGAAAGAAAGAATTTTGCTGCTTTAAAAATGAATTTGTCACTCTAGAGGATTATAGAGCAAAAAGCTGTATTTTCAGCATCATTACTCCAGTCTTCAGTGTCACATGATCTTCAGAAATCATTCTAACATTTCTGATTATCATCAATGTTGTAAACAGTTGTGCTGCACAATATTTTTGTGGAAACTGTGATACGTTTAATTTTTTCAGGATTATTTTAATAGAAAGTTCAAAAGAACAGCGTTTAATTGAAATACAATTTAAAAAAATATATATATATTTTTAATTCCTCAAAATTCTTATTACTGTAAAGGAAACAAAAAAAAAGTTTATTATTAAATTATTGTAAATTACATTGGGTGTCTGAATGTATTCCTGACAATTTTTTAAGTAAAAAAAATTAAAATAAAATAACTAGCATTATCAGTCATTGCAATTGTGGCAAAATATTGCCACATAAAAAAAAATAACATAGACATGATAACAAAAAAAACAAAAATGACAGGGACGTGAAAGGAATTCATGTTTCTCAAAAATCTAAAAAAAAATCGTCTGCTAATAATTTTGCCCCAAATTCTCAGTACGTACAAGAAAAAAAATATTTAGTGTTGTTAAAATTGTAAATGACATTTGTGAAGCGTAGATTACAGTACTTGTTTTTTTTTCCACCTAATTAAATTTGCAGCATTTTGTTTATTTATTTTTTATTATTATTACACATATAAGCATGGTTGTGTCCAGAAATGACATTTCTTGATTTTGTATTGAAGTAGTTTTGGGGGAAATATGCTAAACTGTGAAGAATGTAAAAAATAATCAGTAATATATTTCTTTTTTTTCTTCTTCACTCTATACTGACAGCAAATGAAACATGCAGTACAAGATTTAAACTAGCACGCAAAAAAAAAATCTTTCAAAAAATCGAATTCATCAAAAATACACAACATTATGCAGGAAAAAACCGCATGTTTTGCTCCAAATTCGCATTAGTGTACAGGAACATAAATTGTAATGAGATTTATTTTAAGTATGGATTACAACGATGTTTTTGCACCTAATTAAACACGGCGATTTTTAATATTTATTACATTTGCATTATTTGCATGAAAATCAAGCACATTTCCACACAAAAAACGAATAAGTTGAAATCAAGAATCTATTATAAAATGTTTATAATTATAATTATATTAAAATATAAATAATGTATTTAAAAAACGATCATACACTTATTGCATCCAGGAATGGCAATTATCAATTTGCATGAAGTGTTTTTTGGGGGGCAAGGTGCGTATTTGTCATGAAAATGAATGCCAAAATGCAATTGTTCAGCAATAATATATAAATTTCTTGGTGAAAAGTTGGGACCCACACATTTCTTTCTGGTCACAGTTGAAAACATGCAGTACACATGTCCAACCAGCAGGTGTCACTAAAACCTCACAGACAAACTAAAGAATTGTTAAAGTAACCAAATGATTGATTAGTGCAAATTAACCTGGAAATATACACT
>JADLZN010007677.1:0-107500 GCA_018155175.1 Sinocyclocheilus anophthalmus | reverse complement strand
GTGTGGCGTTCCTAATCAAGTCCAATCAGTATAATCAAACACAGCTGGACTCAAAGGAAGGTGTAGAACCATCTCAAGGATGATCAGAAGAAATGGACAGCACATGAGTTAAATATATGAGAGTCACAGCAAAGGGTCTGAATACTTAAAACCATGTGATATTTCAGTTTTTCTTTAATAAATCTGCAAAAATTTCAACAATTCTGTGTTTTTCTGTCAATTATGGGGTGCTGTGTGTAATTAATGAGGAAAAAAAATTAACTTAAAATGATTTTAGCAAATGGCTACAATATAACAAATAGTGAAAAATTTAAAGGGGTCTGAATAATTTCCATACCCACTGTAAATTACATATAATATTATATATGTAGTATCTGTATATGCATATATAACAATAATACAATAAATAAATTAAATGAATATATAAAAATAAAAAATAATAAAATATTAAAAAAACGAATTTAGAAACGGAGTGGCAGGACTGAGTGTTGCTTCTATGGCCTTGTTCACACAGCAGTCAATTTGTATAGACAGGAGTATGTGTCTTGTATACTGTGAATGATTTTTCAATAAGCAGATTTATGCTCCGGATTCTAAGCAATTTGCATAATGCATTTAAGAAGTAAAAAAGATTGAAAATGTTTAAATAAAATCAAATAGATGCAAATAGTTTGCATGAGTTTTTGTTTTGTTTTGTTATCATTGTGTGCATGATTTGTTTTTACCTTAAATCATGAAAATGTGAAAAGGTGATATTAGATCTGAATGTATAATTTGTCAAGATGAATTAACATGCAGCAAGTGCAAACAAACAGTGTCAGAAAAAAAGTTTACGATTCAGATCATCTATTAAACCTAATTGCATTTACACCAAACTAATCTAAACTCTAATTTAATTCATAGATGTGACCCTGGAGCACAAAACCAATCATAAGGGTACATTTTTCAAAATTGAGATTTATAAATCATCTGAATAAATCTTCTCTCCATTGATGTGTGGTTTGTTAGGTTAGGACAATATTTGGTCGAGATATAACTATTGAAAATCTGGAATCTGAGGGTGCAAAAAAATCTAATATTGAGAAAATCATCTTTAAAGTGGTCCAAATTAAGTCCTTAGCAATGCACATTACTAATCAAAAAATAAGTTTTGAAATATTTACAGTAGGAAATTTACAAAAAATATCTCATGGAACATGATCTTTACTTTATATCCTTATGATTTTTGGCATAAAAGGAAAATCGATGATTTTGACCCATACAATGTTTTGTTGGTTATTGCTACAAATATCCCCCAGCGACTCAAAACACTGCACACCTTCCAACCTGTCTTTGTCTTTTGGCGGGGGGCTGGGCAGCTGAAGCCTCTCTTCCCAGCGGTCCTGTGATTCCTGATGAGTCCGAGCAGCACAGAAGAAGCACCTAGAAACACAATAAAAGCAACTACACGTATTGAGCTATAGAAATATATCTAAAAATTATATATGTTAATTACAGATCATTAAATAAAATATTAAAATTACATTTTAAAAAATATGCCAAAAGAATTATAGAAAATTAATATATTAATAAATCTAATAATAACATAACATTCAATAGTAAAATAATAATCAAATAATATAGAAAATAATTAGATAATATACAAATAAAAGTAATATTAAAATGATGAATAATTATATGAAGAAGAAAAGTAAAATAAAAACTTATTCAAATGCCAAGAATAAATTAAAATATTAAAGTAATAAAATAATATAGAAAGAAAATATTAATAACAATAATATAAATATTTAAAGTAATTAATATAATTATATAATAATAAATAAGTGCAATAGGTTCTAATAAGGCAATAATAACTAAATTTAAATATAAACTGATCAAATAATATAGGACACAATACTAAAAATGATTAATATTATAGAATAAATAAATAAATAATATATTTTTAATAAATGCCAATAATAAATAAAATATTTGAAAAAAAAAAATACAGAAAATAATTCACTACAATAAAATAAATATTAACGTAATTATAAAAGTATAGAATAATAATAAGTATATATTTGATAATAAATGCAATAATAAATTAATTAAATACTAAAATAATAAATCAAATATATAGACAAATCATTTAAAAAATTAATACTTGCAGTCTCTGTAATTATTTGAAAAATTTACAAGCAACTTTTTTTTTTTTTTTTTTTGTTGGAACATTTCCAAAAACGTGAATTGATATATCCGAATACTATTTTATTTTAACGAGCAGGCTCGAGACGATTCTCTCTCTGCCACGACACTCATTCAGCTGAAAACTCACCTTCTGAGTCTTAATGATACAATATAATGTAATGTAATAATATGTGCATTATGATAATGAGATCTGCATTATAACCTCTGAAGCATAATGTTTAATAATGAATAGTGTATAAATAAATAAATAAATACGAGTTTATCCATCTATTTATCAGAATCACTGAAGCCCTGAGGATGTGCTTGACTAATCGCTCACTTTGGATTTAATGCTTGATTTAATAAAGCGATTGGACAGACGAATTCAACACCATGAAGCTCGTTAATTATTAATGATTATCGACAGATCCAATCATCATCTGACCTTCACTCATCTGTATTCTTCAGCCAGGCGACACTCATGGATTCTCGAGACTTAAGAAATGAAAGGCTAAAGAAATCTTGAAGATAATCAATAAAACCAGCAAAGATGAAGTAAAAACTCTTTTGATTCCACACTTAATATCTAGAAAAAATGTAGACAAGCTTCCCAGAATCAGATTATAAATAATCTACAATAAAAACTTTCGATAAATAATTGTATTTTATAAATATAATTTATTCTACACTGTCTTTTTTCATATTTGCATGTATTTAGATTTTATTAGAAAAAAATACAATTATAATTTTTTTTTTTACATTTGTACTTTTTTGGGTTACGAGATATAAAGACAGAACTGCGAAATATAAAGTCTCATCTTGCAATTAGACAAAAAGTCCCAATTACCGTTTACATTTCCAATTCTGCGTCAGAGACAAGCACACAAAATAATAAAGACAAAAGAATTGCGAGATGCAAACTCAGTATTGCAAGAAAAAAGTCAGAATTTTGAGTTTATATCTAAACAGTTATGACTCCTTCTATTAATCTTCATTTTTCGAGTTCATATCCTCATTCTGTGAGATAAAAAAAAGTAAGCAAGTCCACAGTTAGGTTTTTATGTTTTACTCCCCCCGTGCTGAAATGAGCGTTGCAATTTGCCATGTGAAGCATACTTGGCAATATGTCTTAGAAAAAATGTCTCTAAACAAATGTTTTCAGTGTGTGCACCAGTGTTGGGGAAAGTTACTTTTAAAAGTAATGCGTTACAATGTTGCGTTACTACTACTACCTCCATAAAAAAGTAAACTAATTGTGTTACTTAGTTACTTTTTATTGAAAGTAAAGCGTTACGTTACTTTTGCATTACTTTTTAAATCCGGGCAGGGCTTGCTTTTTGTTTTTAATATAAAAAGTTATATTTTTTGGCAAATATAAAAGCATTTTCACACCAAAAGTGAAATATTTTTGGTGCGCCTCAGGCCTGAAGGGAAGTACAGTAGAAACCCAGAAGAAGAACATGTGCCAACACAACAGACTCACGCACTAAACCAACACACACCAGATGTTCGTCTAGAGTACTGTGTGATTATTAGTACCGCTTTTGAACTCCACTGCATCCTCGTAGCCTCAGAAGACGATAGAATGGGATTAATACTAAGCATATTGTGTTGTTAGAACATTTAATTAGTGGCAGGTTTTCGTCATATTCTGTCTGAGGTTGCAATTATTTTTATACTATTCATTTTGATGACTACTGCTGAATCTGTTGTTTGTGAGAGGAGATGTGATTAATGATGCTATCATATTTATCTTTAGCACACAGTAACTCATTTTCTGATTTCTGTCACCATGCATCCTCAAAACGCATCCATGATAGGGCGACAACCAGAGCTGTCAATCCATACAACATTTGGAAACAAAGTAACCACTTGCGTTACAATATTTTAAAAGTAACTCAGATATTTCCTCTTGTTAAATTAAAACGTATTGCATTATTTTACTACTAGTTACCTTGGAAAAATTAATCGTGATTACGGAAACTACGACTAACTTCGAGTTACTTGTACGCGTTATACCACACACTTGGTTATTGGCCAGGCCATTGATTCGACTGATCCAAAAACCAAACAACAAAAATAATGTATCTTTTTGGGTTTGTTTGAGGACAGCATCAAACATCGCGTTCCCAGAGTTTTCAGGATCTTCAGGGAAAATCAACCAACCATGCCCTACAGTCCCTACTACTTCTCCCTCCTACTGAATCTGACCATTAAACCTGGAAGCATTTTAATATCACTGTAAAACTGATCTTTGAAAAATGTGCAGTGGTGGCAGCTCTGCAATCTTTCTTTATTCCCCCCCAGTATTATTATTATATAATTCCCCCCCCTTATTCCCGGCTCACTCATCATCGCAAAGCATGACGGCGCTGCTGGTTTTATTCGCATGTTCCTTCCTCGTGAAAGAAAATAGAAAAGAATAAAGTTTTCTCCAGCATAATGAAGTCCTGGTGGGCCCGTGTGTTCCTGGCCTTCAGAAGAGCACAGTGATGAAGCTGACGGAGGGAATTCATAACCTGCTTTATTTTAATGAACACATACAGTACACAAGGAGAAAATAAGCTGTGAGAGTGATTTTATCATGCCATACACGTCACTCTCAAACTTATGGTTAACATTGTGTAATAAACTTATAATTAAGATTCTATAATGTTTATAATGCTCACTGAGTCTGCTTTTATTTGATCAAAAATACAGTAACACTTTTGAATTAAAGGCTAAGTAATAAAAAAACCATACTTTTATTTATCGTGGACACATTTGATTAATCAAAAGTAACATTTATAATATTACAAAAAGATTTATATCTCACATAAAGCTTTCTTGTCTTTTGGAACTTTGTTCATGTTCATCTATCTGTGAATCCCGAAAAATTTAATGCATCACAGTTTCCACACAAATATTAATGTTTTCAACATTGATAATAATCAGAAATGTTTCTCGAGCAGCAGATCAGCATATTATACTGATTTCTGAAAGATCAAATGACACTGAAGACTGGAGGATGGCTGAAAATACCAGCTTACGGCGCATCACAGAATATACTTACATGCGTTTAAACTAACACATATTAACTACCGAAACAAGAAACAGCCGTTTTAAATAGTAATAATATTTCACTATTTTACTGTATTTTTGATCAAATAAATGCAGCCTTGGTGAGCATAAGACATCTTTCAAACTTACCGCCAAAACTTTTGGCCGCTAGTGGCAAATAACCGTTGCTTGTGACTGTGCTCCTCACCACAGACCACCTTTCTTTCCCTTTGTCATCCGAGCTCACATCTCCGTACAAGTCCAATCCAAATGACCTTTGCCTTTCTGTCTGCTTCTCACCCCACCCGTTGCTGGGATGCTGGGCTTTACACGGTTTAAGCACCAGACGATCTTGAGCTCCATCATCTAGAGAAACAAAACCTTTAAAAGCATCATCAACACTGATGAACCTGCTATCAGTGCAACTCTCTTCAGGCCTGACGGCTCCAGTAGACTTTAAAATGACTTGCTCAGTAAACAAAATCATGTACATAATATTAAGGTCATCATGAGCTGCAGGCGCTGCTGACAGCAACATCGTATCAGTGTGTTGATGAAGAAGATCTGAGGACAAACATCATCACAAACTACAGTGGGGGGGGTGGGGTGGGGTTGTGGGAGGGGTGAGTGGACAGACACAAAAGTGGGCGGCATAAACCAAATCCTATTTCACAGTATGACTAATTTCACGATAAAGTTATTTTTGCTGGAAAGTCAATGAAAAGATAGTTTGCATACACAATAGCTTTGAGGTTGATTACTTCTCTATTAATAAGCGTCATGCTCTGCATAACAAACACCGCTTACTAACATATGAGTCTGTATTTTCACATTACTACGCATTGTCACTTGTACACTGCATTTATTTGATCAAAAATACAGTAAAAATTGTGAAATATTATTAGAATGAAACACTGTTTTCCCCTCTGTGAATCCTCTGTTCAACTGTACGGTCATTCCTGTGAGGCGCCAGCTGTCTTTCAGCATCATTACTACCAGTCTTCAGTTTCACATGATCTCAATAAAATCAGTATAATATGCTGATATTTTGCTCAAGAAACATTTCTGATTATTAATCATGTTGAAAACATTAATATTTTTGTGAAAACAGGCTGCATTTTGTTGTGTGCAGATTCCCAAGATGAACAGAAAGTTCAAATATACAGTGTTTATTTCAAATAGAAATATTTTGTAACATTATAAATGTCACTTTTGATCAATGCATCCTTGATGAATAAAAGTATAATTTTTTTATTTTAAAAAAAAAAAAAAACGCTAACGATCTATGCATGCTATAACCTGCATTATTCTTGCCAGCTGTACTCATGCCCATTTAAACACTAGATTTAATATTTTTGAAAGAAACTTCGTCTTAGCAGCTGGCGCCGAATCATGGTACATTATGCAGATATTAAAGGTAATACATCGTCAGTGTAAAGACAGCTTTACAAGTTTAAATATTAAATAATCACACAATCAGAATTAGTTGTGGCCCAACTGGAATTCCATTACCACATAATAAAAAGATCCTCCGGTAAGACTAATGCATTATGCAAGTCCAATATCTAAGTGCAAATGTTACCAAAAAAATCAATATACTGATTTATAACAATGCTGTAGAGACACAACCCGCGTGTGTCAGATGCCTTGAGTTCTTAACGGTTCTTCTGATAAAAGCAGAGCCATTGAATCACACTCTGGGGGGACTTCGAATGGCACTATCTGCTTCGTCTGACGCATTACGTTTATCGGCATAATGTCTGTTTAGCCTAACCTGCGTGAAAGAATTTTGAAGACTGAAATCCAGGATCACATGTATTAACTAATCCAAATATAAACAGTCCACACAATGAGATTCAGATGTGCACAAAAAACCTTTGATGTACTGTCGCAGACCCATCATTCAGACGACAGCTTGGAAAAGCGTTCCGGGCCCGAGAGATTCCACACTACATGCCCCATTCAAAAATATGGTTTGTGTTGTTGAGAAAAAGTCCTCTTCTGCTCATGAGGCTGCTTTATCTAGATTGATCCAAACATAATACAGTAAATGTGAAATATTATTACAAAAATCTACTAAAACCGCTCTGTGTTTTCTATGGTGATATTTAAACTGTAAGTATTTCTGTGTGATGCGCAGCTGTATTTTCCTTTCACAGGCATCATTTTCCTCATTCCTCCATCTTTTTTCGTGTCAATGAGTCTTCAGAAATCGTATAAATAGCTGATTATTTGTTTGCTGCTCGAGAAAACATGCTGAATATTACCAGTGTTGGCAACCGTTGTGCTGCCCTATTTTTTGTGGAAACCGTGATGCCATTTTTTGTTTTTCAGATTCCCGATGAAGCAGGAGTTCAAAAGAAAAGCGTTTATTTGAAATAGAAATATTTTTGTCACATTATACATGTCTTTACTGACACTTTTGAAATGCAATTAACATGAATAGTTGATCACCCCCCCCAAAAAACACTAAAAAATAAATAATAATATTAATGACATTTCTATTGTTATAGATTTACTTATTAAAAATCAGCATGTATTGACTGGTTTTAAGATGGATATACATGTACATAACATGTCCAAAAATGTATTACACATACATATTTGTATGGGCTTGATATAATTCTTCAAATATAAATTTGTTCAAATTTCTAATAGGTTTCATATACGCTTCTACTTTATATGACACTATATTTCATATGCATGTATGGATATATAAGTATACATATGTAAGGAAATTTTATATATGTACATATATTTTGTTTGTGTATGGGGCGCAAATGAGGAAACACACACGCAATTCATCAAATACTGCTAAACGGAAACATATTGAATAAATAGGATAATACGCCTTTATTATGGGCATGTATTAATTACAAGCCACTAAATAAGATATGAGCCAAAAACATGTCAGTTCTGTGGAGAATGAAGCAAAGACAGAAGATAACCCGAATGCTATTTTGGTGAAATAGAGCCTGAGAGAATGAGGATGGCTGCAGCTGCTCGAGCAGGATTAATAAACGGAAGTGACACGCAATACAAAAGGGAAAGATTTACCTGTATGGAGAAAAGCCGAGGGGAAAGCTCTGGTTTATGTGCCATGGCAGCTGCTTGCATCCTCTTACCAGCATCGAGCAGACACTCAACTAGGTGACCGAACAGAAACAAGAGATGAAAACAACATGAAATATAAGCCTCAGTGCATTCAGATCCATATGTCTGTCTGAGGGTCGGTGTTTTAACAACAAAAAACAAAAACAAAAAAATAAACACTACACCTACCAGCATTGCTTTGAATTTCCATGCAACCCATCTCCTCCTCAATCATTCGCTCTCCAACAAAAGACTAGAGTCAAGTTAAAGAGCCAGATTCGGTTTGAGGATCAGACAAGCCAGCTACACCTTATTATGGGTGCGTTTCTTTGTGGCACTTTGATGGTATTGGGGGGGGGGGACACTTTTCGCTCCTCTCACTTTTTAGTTATTCTTGCAATTACGAGGTTTTAAACATCCTCCACATCTCACTTTTTTTTTTTTCTCAGAACTGCATGATATAAACTCGCCATTGTAACACAATGTGAGAATTGTGATCTGACCTTTTCCTCCCAGAATTTTGCTTTTTAATAGCGAGTTTATATCCCCCCGATTTTATAATCCCCCCCTCCGCAACTTCCTGACATTATAAAGCACAGCAAAACACCGTTGCAATTATCTAATTTTTATTTTTTTTGTTTTTTTTGGCGAAAACAAAGCTTCCATAAAAAACTGGTCATTGTGAAAACAATTAAATGTATTCAGCTAAAAAGTATGCACTGGTTAAATATGTCAAGCGTGGACCAGCCATATTCAATTTTGGGGATTGAAAAATGTATGAGATTGAAACCAATTTATTGGATTTATTGATGTCATATATAAACCGGGTTATTGTGTATGTAAACCACTTCCCTTTTTTTAAGTACTATACAGAAATCTTGACCTCTGTTTAATAATCTTTTATGTATGCTGTGTTTATTAGTTGCAAATCTAAATGCATGGAATTGCTATGCAATTAAAATTATAAAACAAAAAACAAATTTCTAAATTTCGGCCTTTTTTTAATGGATATTGTATTTGCATAAACAGAATGAGGAATTTGAGAGGGAGAGATATGCGAATTATCAGGGAATTTGTACAATACAAATAAAATAAAATAAAAAATTAAACATGCTCTATTTTCTTTTACGCAAAATATGAGTTCATATTTCTTTCTCCTTTCCTATGACAATGGAGGGGAATTATGACCTGGACATCATTCCTCCGAGACTTGGTTCATGATAATTCATTCTCCACACATGGGTGCTTAACCAGTAATTAAGATGGGAATTACCAAAAAAAAAGTCTGATTAATTATTCAAGCCGCTACACTGTAGGGAAGTTCAGAATCCCGATTCTCCCTACAAAAATCATCAATTTAATTTATAGCAAATGCCGACCTAGATCTCCAAAGCGTGGTGAAATTTGTAATTAGTGCATGAGGCTGATTCAAGAGCCACGGGCGGCCTCAATGTCCATGAGAATAAAAGACTGGCTGAAGACTCTATCCGAGGTTGCTATTTCACCACCAGAGAACAGGTGTGTTTTAGAGCGAGTATCCGAGCTGTTTTCTTCATCCTTTTCCCTCTGCCTCCCTCCCTGGCGAAGCCTGAGAGGCCGCCGTTAACAAGAAGCAGTAAAGAGTGCTTACAACCACACATCCCTCTCCACCAATTACACGTTTACCAGTAGCTATAACAATCATCAAGATCAGGTCGAGCCCCCTGAGCCCTTGCGCCGATGGAACACTTCCCTTGATGATAGTTTTGTTACTTTCCTAGTGTTATATTTCAAAGTACTCCACACTCCCGTCGAGGAGTGCAGGTGGTTGTGATTGATGTCTTGCTGGCACTGCTGTTAAATCTTAAAAGAAACCAAAAAGCCTGAAACTATTAAGTTCCATTTCAGAAGCTGTTTTAAACAGGTGTTTCAGCGAGTGTAAAAAGAGTGTATTTGTTTTTATAAGGAACTTACAAGGCCCTGCTGTCAGATGGAACAACATTTTTGATTTCATTATATAAAAAAAAAACAGGGATAATTAGTCGCTCTTTCTTCTTCTTCTGGTCACCAGGCTGTATTAAATTTTTTTGGCTGAATACAGTAAACATTTCTGAAATACTATTGAAGGTAAACAGCTGGTTTCTATGTGATATCTGTAAACCACTGTATTTATTTTTCTCTGATGTTGGCCAGCTGTACTTTCAGCATCATTACTTTACTTACTTTAGTTATTACTCCAGTCTTCAGAAATCATTCTAATTTTGCTGATTTTCTGAAATTATTACTCATATTGCAAAAACAGTTTCTGCGGCACATTTGTTTTTTTGGGAAACTGTAATACATTGACCATTTCAAATGTGATGGAGGAAGTAATTTTTAAACAAAACATAATACAATATATAACATTATTCATCAAGGACACAGCGCATTAAAATTGACATTCATATGCAATGTTACAAAGATTTTATATTTCCCCAATAAAGCGGTTCCTTTGACACTTTCTATTCATCAAAAGAATCCTAAAGATACAATTATCCAGTTTCCCACAAAAATAGTTTGTGTAAGAGAATTCACACAAATGAGATCTTCGTGATATTCTCAATAGTTTTCCCCCTCCTGGTGAGTCTCCAACTTCCTCACAGCCCCGTAATTCTCTGTGTCATCCTCTGGACTTTTTCAGATGAGAGCTCAACGCGTTTTTTCAAAGTGTGTGCTCAGATTCTGTGCAACAAATCATGGCTGAGTGTTTAGTTAAGCGAGGGTCCCTCCTGAGGTATGACAGATCGCGACAACTCTGAGCACTACATATCCTCTTGGCTGTTTTTTAATAATTAGACCCGGGTCCCTTAGGGTCATCAGACTTATTTTAATTCCCGGACAAGGAAAAGAGAAGAAGAATCATTTCTATCTAACCGTCTTTTCCTTTATATTCGGAATAGTTTACCTCTACCTTGACGTTGTCTTTGTTGGAATCACTCCCTCAATCATCGCCTTCAGTAGTACAACACAACAACAAAGCCTTAATCCAGGAGTCCTCTCCTTGAAATGAACAACATAAATAGGGGACCAAATAAATATGATGAGGACAGTTTTTATATTCCTCTTTTTGAAGCAAAACGCGACACTGCGACTCTAAAATCTAATAAAATCTACACTGACCTGCGCTACTCTAAAAAACGGATTCTCCTGAGAAAAAATACTGAGACTTCAACATGATGTACATACTAAACTTACCTGAGGTATAAAATGGCAATGGCAATTTTATTTATATAGCACTATTTACTACAACCAGAGTTGACCAATGTGCTTTCCAACAAAATGACTAAAAACACCAATAACACAATGATAAAATAAAAACAGTAAAACCAAGAAAGAAAAAAGGGCATAGTCAAGTGCGGAAACAAACAAAACAAGAAACAAATGCTTTCACTGTTCAAAACCAAATTAAAAGCCTCTATCGAACAGGACGGCTTAAAATAACACAGAAAAGCCAGTCCCCTAATAGAAAATGGGGCAAATAATTAGTCTTTTTGTTTGGGGCAATTGTAGGAGAAAGCGTGATCACCCCCATCACCCCACCCCTGCACGTACTTTATCTTCCCGCTTCCGCCTTTCCTTCCTGTTCCCCTTCCTCCGTCCCGCCTCGTCTTGGGGATAGACGAGTCTCTGGTTAGAAGACCGGAGAGATCTGGTTACATGGTGCTCAATCAATAAATCAGAGATATATGAAGGAGCCATACCATTTAGTGATTTGTAAACAATAAGAAAAATCTACTCTGTAATGCACAGGCAACCAGTGTAAGGATGGTAAAACCGGAGTAATATGATCCCGCTTATGAACCGACACCCTGTCAGAAGTCAGCTGCCACCAAAATTTTGAAAAACCATTGTAGCGTTGCCTAATCCTAGCAAAGTTAATTCAATCACACCAAACACCCAGATTTTACCCCCCAGATTTTTTCTTCCCACAACATATTGCTTAACACATGATGATAACCCACCAAGGTTTGGATTGGGAGCAGTCAAAGAATCTGAGGATGCAAATACAACGATTTCTGCTGTCTGCTTTAAATATTTTTCCTCATTGGGCCTTCAGGAAAGTTAGGCAACAAACAAAGCCGTTAACCAACCCTACCCCCCACCGCCAATACCGCCCTTACCCACCCTTACCGCTCTCAAACATACGCAGAGGAGCCAGGCAAGCATCCAGTCCAGCCAATTCCTGCATTCTCTGCTTTTATAGCACATCAATATTTGTGTATCATCAGCCATAATAAAAGTGAACTGACAGTCCATATTTTCTAAAGATTGAAACCAGAGAGCATGTATAAGAAAAAAGAATAGGGCCCAACTATGCCTTGGGGAACACACTCATAGTTACACAACAGACACCAACAGACAAAACCGGTTAACACAGCTTTCCTAGAAGTATGCTCTCCGTCTTAACTGAACAAGTTCTATTGTAAGATACGATTTAAAAACCACACTACTCAGTCCCAAAAGCGTTACACTACTCGGTAACCTCTACTAGCCTGTAATTAAATACCCCCCCGCACAATGTTCCAACTGAGCGGGCATTAAGTGGACAGCAAGAGCCACAAATCAAATGCGGAAGTAGCTCTAAAAGCCAATGAACTGCATCGTTTGCCTTTGAATCCAACAAAACGTTCATAAGTATACATTAAAAAAACCTTAACATGCAGTCTCCAGTAGAGGAAATTTTTTCTGACCCAGACTGACAATCAGTAAAAGACAAGTGGCGCTCGGTATCTGGAGCATTTTTTTTTTCTTTTTTTCCCATTTTCATTTTTCATTATAGGGATTATTCATTAAAAGAATTAGAAACCATGGACTCAAACGCACCAGCTATGGGGAGAATCACACATTTTTTCAAACTTTTTTTGAGAAGCCACATTTCAGGTAATGTAGTTTTTTCCCAAAATTCTGCTGTTAAACATGATTCGTTCTCTCTTTTAAAAATTAAAATAATTTTTTTTTTAAATATCTTTATTCTTGTCATAATAAAAAAAATTTAAGAATAACATAAACTATAACATTAAAAAATTAAAAAACAAATTATTTCACATCACCTGTTGTTAGGGGCAAAATTATCTAATTTTATTGCATTTCTAAATAACTAAACCTGAAATAAAAAAAATTATACAACCGATATAGACATATATATTAAAAATAGTAAAAAATTATTAACATTTTAACTAACTGGAAAATGACATTGAAAATTTAACAATCAAATTGATTTTATATAAACATTAATAAAAAAAATTAATAGTATCTAAAAATAACACTAATCACAACACACAAACTCAGACCAAAAATTGTACGTGCACAAATATTACTAAAATAGTCTTATTTTATTTTTTTTAAAAATTGCACATATTTTGTGACAAGCCTGTGTTGCACGCTATGCTTTTTTTTATGCAACTAGTCACAAATTGTCAATTATACAGATCAAGTTTAAAATTAAAAAATCGCATTGTTTTGAGCAGCTTTATAGAAAATCATGATGTTAGTGTTTATAATATCTTAATATCTTCGTGCCTTATAGTTGAATTTATCAGATTAGAATTGTGTAGTATTCACATTTTGAGACAGTACAAACAATCAAGCATCTGAGATTTGCTGTATAGTATCAGTATACTGTATATCGCTTTATGTGAGTGTACTGTATGCGGATAAAGTGGGACATGCTATCAAACTTTATATATAGAGCTGTGCGATAATATGCAATGATATAAACAACCACAGTCGAGATTTGACATGCTAATATAAACTCTATTTTAAATCCATTGTGAATCACGTCACTTAAGATTCAGAGCGTTATTTGTGTGATGCACAAAGTTGCTTGCTGTTTTCTGCTAGAGCCCGTTTCAGTCCCCTACTACTGCAGTTAGATTTCAGTTAGATGCCCTGGTCTATAGAGAGCGTCTTCAGCAAACTGCTGCTCACGTAGTTTTTTGGAGAACCGAACATCGGAGAGACTTGGCCATCAAACGTTTCTCTAACAAATTAAACCCCCTAAGAGACCAAAACCTAATTTTTCATCATCAGAACCACATAATGGCTATAATGGGCCCTTGAACTTCTTTTTACCAGTGCTTTAAATAAACCAGCGAACAGAGCAAAAATTAATGATTCAGAGCACAAGCTCCTCGTTCCGTAGGCAAGCGTGGTATATATTATATAAGCCTAATTCCTTTAGACTAGACCTCCTTTTCACTTCTGAGAGGGAACATTCACAACTTGCTCATGACCCACACGTCATCAGGACGATATGTATGAAGTTATACTGCTTCCGCGTTAGCTGTTTAGAGAATTTTCTCACTTAACTTCACAACTCATTGAGCAAAAGCCTGCTCAGCTCTTTTTGTCAGCTTTTCTCTTCTCCATGTATGGATGCTTACAATGAATTGCTTTTCCTTCTGCTGGTTGAATGTGACATTGGAATTGTGTCAGCATGTAAGGAATGATTTATACACACCACTTAAGGTGTATATTACAACCAAACTTGTGCTCTCCCCTCCTCTGTTCTTATGGTACCAATGGGGGGGGGGGGCAAGTTTTGATTTGAAAAAATTGAAAACATTGTCCATAGTCCACTCTATGTTTTGTAAACACTTACCTATATGTTTTTTCACCAAGTGCAAAACCGAGACCACCATTGTCGGGGGGGGTTTTGTCTCAATCAGATATGAACTCACCAGTACTTTAATATACTTACTTTCCCATCACAATACCGAGCTCAGAGAGGCATTTATTTTAAATAAAAATATAGAAATTATTTGAAAAGTGAAATAAAGTGTCTAACGGTTATCTAATAGGCCTATTATTGAAAATGGATGTGGTGTAATTACTATTTGCACCTTCGGCTACATACATCCTGCTATTTTTCACCTTAATATAATTGCTCTTAATGCAAAAAAAACAACCACACATGTAATTAAGAAGAAAATTCCTTCCTTCCTGCTATGCATATTAATAAAAATTATCTTCATGCAAATAAGCATCTTGCACTTCAAAAATAAAATACTAACTAAAAACTGCTATTTTTTATTTGTTTTTTTTTTACTTAATTGACTTATTGCAAATAGCATTTTATTTTGTGCTTAGTACAAAGAAAATACTGAAATATTCACTTGATGCACTTTATGCAAATAGCATTGAATTGCACTTATTATTTGCATTTGTGCATGAAGTGAAAATAGTAGTACTTTCTTTACACTAATTACTATTTGCGCTTAGTGCAAAGAAAATATTTTCAATTAATGCACTTAATATAAATTGCACCTAATTACTATATGCACTTAGTACAAAGAAAACGCTGCTATTTTCACTTAATAAACTTAATTAATATTAAAATCCAAACAGTTATCGAAATTACTTTTGCCACCTAGTGTAACGGGTCGTGAGGTGATCCTCACACATCTGTCACAAGACTTGTCCAGTATGATCACTTCTTCACACCCTGCAATGATTTGTGCTGTATTCCTACTAAATTAAAAACAAACAACAGTATTCTGTAATGATAAACTAACCTTGGGAATAAGGACAGAATACAAAAATATTGCATGCAAAACATCTGGATGCTTTACAATATTTAAAGTTTGAAGGGTAAAAGTGTTTAATTTTCGGCAATGCAATAACAATTTCCAATTCTCCTCATTAAACTTAAAAATCCCCTGACAAAAATTGTTTTATTTTTTTTTTTTTTCCTTATAGCAAATATAATTTCTTTTTTTTAATTTTCAATTTCTTTTTTGGGTTTGACATACAACATTTTTCTTACTGTGCAAAGAAAAGGATTCTTAGCTCTATAAAACCACAGCACATTTGAGAGAAGCTGTTGTTTGCAAACCACTCACAAACCTCCTGTGCAACACAAAAGGCCCGTGGAGGCGTGACAGGACGCAAGTAGAAGAACAACAGCCAGTGACGGTTTATCTACCCCGTGGGTAGACCAAGACCGTGAGACGGTTTCTAATCCGCACCCAGCAATTATGTCTTCAAAAAGCCTGAGAGCACAGAGCGCTGCGTTAACTACTTACGGTGAAAACTCAAACCCCTCAAAACCCTCGGCTGGGTTGTCACACAATCAACACACCGAGATGCAGCAGGCAGGCGGGGTCAGAATATCTGCAGCATCTTTCCTCAGGTGTGTGCCTGCTCAAGGCAACAACAAAAAAAAAAACAAAAAACCTACTTTTTCTTTTCAAATTAGTCTTCACGCTACTACTGCAAATTAATTACGAAAACCAATATGCAACATTCACTCACCCAGCAAATTTTAAAAAGGAAAACATTAACCATAGGTTGTTATTACAGTAAAGCTGTGCAGCGCATCATCCCGTGTTTTGGGGGCGGATTGAATTACCTTTGTATAACCAACAGTTGTAAACAACTACAAATGTTAACCTAGGTTAGTGTAGCAAAACCATTGTTAATTTGTGGTTACCATGGGTTTTAAAAAAAACATGAACCATGGGGGGGGGTGGGGCCTTTTTTTTTTTTTAATTTTATTAAAAGACCATGGGTTATTTGCGTAAGGAAGTTGTTTAAGTACGATTTAGCCGCTTTACATAATGTTTGCACAGTTAGCAGTAAATTGTGTATTTTGTCATCTTAATCAAAAAGAGGGCTATTAAATAATTTCCAAAACAAAAGAAAGAGAAGGAAGAATATTCGCCTCTCCCTTCTTACCTTGTCTCGTCCCACGGTTGTCAAAGATGGATGTTTTCTTAATTTTGTGGTGTGTGTTCATTGCCGCAGCGCGTTGAGCTCTCACGGCCACCGTAGAATTCACTCTATATTTATTGATTACTCATGCATGGATTATTCATCCGTATAGGTCATGATAGTTTCATTAATTTCGGTAATTATTTTAAGGTGGCAGCTGTTTATTATACCCAGTATGTAAGTTCAAATTTCAAACCATGTCCACTTGTGTGAGATACAAGCTTGAATGTCAGTTTTTGTCTTTTTAAGGAATAGTTCACCAAAAAATTAAAATGTACTCCCCTTCAGGCCATCCACGATGTAGATGAGTTTGTTCTTCATCAAAACAGATTTGGAGAAACTGAACACTGCATCAGGGTCTCAGCATGGATCGCTCTTGATGGGTCCGTCAGAATGAGAAGCTGATAAAACATCACACTATCCCCAGCACTCCATCCATCAGTTAACATCTGGAGAGACAAAGCGAAAACAAATCCACATTAAGACATTTTTTACTCAAATACGAGTCCATAATCCATAATAACTCTTCCTCCAGTGAAGAAGTGCATCTGCTGTTGTCTCTCACATCAAAATCCAGCCACATATTTGTTTAGAGCTGTTTTAAACGCTGCTTGATCTGTGCAGAATGCTCTCCTGATTCACACCAGAACACTTCTTCACCGGAGGAAGAGTTATTATGGATTATGGAACTCCTTTCTTTTGGATGGATTGCAGACAGCAATGTATTTTAGTTTACAAACATCTTATTCTGGATTAGTTTCAGCTTTTGGTTTCACAAGACATTAATTGATGGACTGGTGTGGTGTGTATTTCTTGTGGATTATTGTGATGTTTATCAGCTGTTTGGACTCTCCTTCTGCCGGCACCCATTCACTCAGAGCATCCATTGCTGAGACACTGATGCAATGCTGCATTTCTCCAAATCTGATGAAAAACAAACTCATCCACCTCCTGGATGGCCTGAGGGTGAGTACATTTCAAGCACACTATGCTTCTTGCGTCAGACCAAGGCTTTGTCTCATTGCTAGTTTTACTTGATCTTAGTGCTGCATTTTGACACTATAGATCATGACATACTCATGCAACTATACGGGTATTCAATGGGCAGGCTTTACGATGGTTTAGATCCTACCTGTCTGAACGCTACCATTTTGATCATTTAAATGGGGAGTCATCTCAATTAAATCCAGTAAAGTATGGAGTGCCACAAAGATCTGTCTTAGGCCCTCTTGCTATTTAAAAAATAAAAAACTAAAAAAAAAAAAAAAATAACAAAAAAAATAAAAAAAAAATAAAAAAAAAAACAAAAAATAAACAAAAAAAAAAATAAAAAAACAAAATAATTAAAAAAAAAATAAAAAATAAAATAAAAAAAAAAAAAAAAAAAACAAAATAAAAAAATAAAAAAAAAAAAAAAAAAAAAAAAAACAAAAAAAAAAAAAAAAAAATAAAAAAAATTAAAAAAAAAAAAAATAATCAAAAAATAAAATAAAAAATAAAAAAAACAAAAAAAAAAAAAAAAAAAAAAAAAAAAAAAAAAAAAAAAAAAATAAAAAAAAAAAAAAAAAATAAAAATAAAAAAGAATAAAAAAAAAAAAAAAAAAATAAAAAATAAAAAAAAAAAAAAAAAAAAAAAAAAAAAAAAAAAATTTTTTTAAAAAGTAAAAAATTAAATAAAAAAAAAAAAAAAAAAAAAAATTTTAAAAAAATAAAAAATAAATTAAATTAAAAAAAAAAAAAATAATAAATTTAATTATAAAATAATATAAAAATTAAAATAAAAAACAAAAATTTAAAATATACATGTTACAAATTACTGGATTAGTTTTCATTGTAGGCAGATGATACTCATTACATAGGGCAAGAGAGCAGATGCAACGTCTCATGACCAAGCAACAGAGTGTGTTAAAAAGGTAAAAGATTGGATGACCAAATGTAAGGCACTGCTAGGTGGTTGTCCTGCATCATGAACGGAAAGTGCGCAGGGCCAATCGCTTTTTCTACAACAGTCCAGACTTATCATAGGATTAAAACGTGTTATAAATATTAAACATTTAGTATCACTAACAACATTTTTAAGGCATCATTTTAACTAAATGCAATATATATTCTACTTAATATGGGATTAAAGTACTATACATTTAAAAACGGTGCAAATCGCATCCATAACAGTCTTCAGCCTCAATTCCTTTCAAATGTCGAACATTTTAATGAATATGTTTTAAATAATAAATAAATAAGTGCAGAATATCCTTTCATCTTCAGTTCATCATCCTCCTCACCTAGAAAAATAATAATAAAAAATCACAATCTTAATGTAAACTTCCCTTTATGTTTAATTCTTACAATATGATTTTCGATAAAATTTAATATCACCTTTTTGAGGTATTATTTTAACCTTATTAATATATATAATACGAATAAACCTAACTAAAAAGTTTAAAAGTGTCAAATCAACTTCTACATTGCTTCTTCATTTCTGTCAAATGTCGAACATTTAAAAAAAATAATTAAATAATAAAATAAATAAAAATGCAGCATGTTATTTTTTTTCTCAGTTCATCATCCATCCCTAGAAGAAAAAAACAAAGTTTTAATCACAGCTTTAATCTCAAATCTCGAAGTCTAATGAGATGCAAATATTATAGGTTTGTCTCATTAAATGTGCTTCAAAGACTTAGAGATTTACAGTAGTGCATCTGAGGTGAAAGTATGTGTGCTGAAAGGTGGAATGAGCTCTGAACATCACTCTTGATTTATTCGTTTTTAAACTTGACCAATTACATCTTCTAACAGCAATCTGAATTTAGTCAATTACGGCGAGCTCTTTTGTTCTCAGCTGGTTAGTTAACTGGTTTGCAGTTGCACATCTAATGGGCTCTTTGGGGATGAAGTCTCAGCGTGAAGCGGGTTTTGTTAATACGGTAATGCAGTGTTTGACAGGCCTCTGTGAAATCAGCATCGCTCCTCGAGAAGAGACTTCAACCCACACGCTCAGCAGACCACAGACTCTCTCTCATGTCAAACACTGAGTGGTACATTATTTTAAACTCTTACCTCTGTTGCCAGGTTGATCATTCTTATTTAACCCTGTAAAGACTCATATATGATATAACAGTCAGAAAAATCGAAATTTCTGAAATGAAACAGCTTACTGAACTTTAAGACAAAGTATTTAAAAAAATAAAATAAAAATCTGGCTTCCCGAAAAGTGATAAGAAAGGTTTACTTAAAACAAGTTTTTGCTAAATTTTTGAATACATTTCAATAATATAAAATAGTATTAAGTAAATTCTCCTTAACTTTGCGACACACCGTGATAATGAATGGAGTAAATCTAACCTAAACTTATCCAAATCCAATGCAATGGCAAGTGTGAAACTGTCATACAAAATAGATTTAGACACAATGCAAACAGCGCAATAATTATCAGGATTGTTAGATATAATCTTCTAAATACAAACCTTGTAATTCAGTAAAAAAATTGGAATTGTGAGATTAAAGAAAAAAACTTGACAAGAACAATCAACATAAGCAATAGAGAAAATAACTGAACAAAATAAAACCTTATGAATTATTCATGATGTGTTATGGGAACAACTGTATAAGGATAACAGTCAAGTACTTCAATTTGTGGATAAATTGTACAAAGTTTTCAACTTTGGAATAAAATAAACAAAAGGGATAATATACTCATAACAAAACATATACACACACCAACCCAGAAGTCTATATGACCACATACCCGCAAACACCAGCGGGGTCACACAAGTAGAAATCTGATCAGCCGAAACAGGACTGATAGGCAAATAAAAAGGATCAAGTATGGATCTTGATGAAAAGGGTTATGCGAATTTGTAGAACAGTCTTCCATACTCATCGGGCTACGTGGGGGAAACAGCAAGGCGGAGGAAAGGTACTCACCCAAACATGTTTTGCTAATTTTCTTGTTCTAAAGAGAATTAACCAAAAAAACAACTAATAAAAATAAATAAAAATAAACAAAAACCAAACACCCCCAAGACGAGACCGCGATAAAAGGGGAAGACAAATGAACTGCATCGCTATCTTCTTCCCCTACATCGCCCCACAATAACCCACACCCTCCAACCACACCAAATCTTGTAATTATAATAAAAGATAAAATTAAAAATTAAAATGTTTATAAAATACAATCCAATTTAATACAATTAATAAAAACATATAAATAAATAAAAATATTAATTAAATGAAATAACAATATTAAATATTTGATTAACATAAACAAATTAAATGACAATCAAATAAATAAAGTGCTTTGGTCTGGCCAAAAGCAATTGGCACAAACTGTATTTCCCTCAAAGTCAGTACTGAAGTAATTGAAAGCATATTAATCACATTGAGACAACTTAATTTAATTGAGCTTGTCTCTTGATTCTTCAATAATCCTGTAATTACAGAGCAGTAATGAGTTTGCGATGATGGAGCGAAGCTTCACTGAGCTTGTATTCATCAGCGTTACAGACACACTTTGACAAGCCGGACGACACTGGACTTCAATTTACTGATAATTATGAGCACTTTATGATTGATTAGCCAGAGACACTCAACATATTGTCGTCTAACACATGCTTCCCTGCACTGACTCATGAAGATCAGCGGTGACTTGACTTGACTTATGACGATCAACTGTGACTTGACGGGGCGCTGTTGTGTCCACCATTTTGTGATCAGGCTCATCTGTCGCCGCCATTTTGTGAACGTAATCTAGTGCGGGAGCCATTACAGGAGTGAGTGTGGGGTCGCGTTCCTCCACGACACCCACAGTGAACATTGAACCAACAGTCAACAAAGCATAGTCCATAAACTGACTTAGAGATGAACGCGGACCCTCGTGAATGAGTTTAAATTTTAGCGTTTGATTAATGCCAGTACAGAAGAAATCTATCAAAACATAGTCCGGTAAATCAGAGTGATAGGCAATGTCCAGATACTCTTGAATGTAATCCTCGAGCGAGCGGGTGCCCTGCTCGAGTGCTAGCAACAGCCTTGCAGTGTCCATACCTGGCCAATGTCCATATGAGAAGCTGCTGGATCCTTGTGTGGCCGAGTATTCTGTTACGGGGGTTGACGAGACGTGAGACGTGCGGATCCATGTGCAAGCTTTATTCACAGACGTGGTCAGAAACAGGCATGGGTCAGACAATGGCAAACAGGAATATGGTGGACAAGACACAAGAATAATCCTAGGGCTAGCGAAAGTCAACGAACGGCGAACAGATTCAAAAAGGGCAAGACTAAAGGGATAAATCCAGGAAACCAGGCAAGGATCAGAAACCGAGAAAACAGAGAAGGCAAGACTAGGCTAGGCTGGGCTAGGAAGCTAAAGAGGGTTCTGTAGAGTAGCTATCACTGCTGGCGTTAAGCGCATACAATACTCGGCAGCGGGAAGGGATCAAAGTGTGTGTTAAATAGTGAGGGAGTGATATGAAACAGCTGTGTGCAATCAGTGCAGTGTGCAATCTGTGCAATGAATGATGGGATATGTAGTCCGGGATGATATACAACAGTGTGTAGTGTGAGAGTCAATGAAAATGGAAAGGGTGACCTCTGATGGCTAGCAGACGGAAGTTCATGGACCGGATAAGTAACAATATCAATGCTACTAAAATAACTCACAAATAACTAATTGCTCCATTGTGACTTTCTAGCTCTCATTCCTTCTAAAATCCACACTTTCTTCCTTTCCCTTATTTTTTTCAGAATGGTTTGGTTAAACTTCCTGCCTGTCTCTCGTGGGGCAGGAAGTGCCTGTTTACTGCCGCTAAAATGCCTGAGTTCTGTGCAAATGTGGCCTGTTTTCACATGCAGTGCATGCAAACAAAGAACTTATGAGGATCTCACACAGAGGATCTCAAATACACAACTACAGCCTGAGCCTCAGCAAAACATCAAAAATAGTTCCTTATTGATCAGCTGCAGATGCACTATATGTTGCTTGCAAAAAATACATATTTAATCAAAATACATAAATATTTTTGAATGGCTGTCAGTGGAAGAAGATGTTGTTATTTTTTTTTACAGCCAGATTAATTAATTACAACATCTACCAGCAGGGACTAACTAACCCACTCTAACTAGCCAAACAACAAGCTCTTGTTTTGTTTAAAAATTTTTATAGGCCTTTCCGCTGCATCATCAAGGTGTTTGCATCTATGATAAGCGCAGATGATTGGCTCACGTGTGTTTTGAGCAGTTCTTCTGTGCTCGATTCACTGCCATACGCATACACATTCACAGGCTTTTAGCTTTTAACAATTTGCACTTGCTTCTTAGAAAAATGGGTAACACTTCACTTGAAGGGGTATGCATAAGACTGTCATGACACCTTCATAATCATGACATGACAGTTGTCATACACATGCATAAAACCTCCTTCATATTCATGACATGTGTCATGTCATGATTATGAAGGTGTCATGACAGTCTTATGCACACCCCTTCAAGTAAAGTGTAACCGAAAAGTGCAACATAAATACAAAAGAACACTGATGAGTAATAATCCCTGAGTTAAATGAATGAACCCAATAATCCACAGATGCAGTCAGAAAGCTAATGCTCGCTCACCTGCTTTGGCTGCAGCGGCAGTCATGTTGGAGGCGTGGCTTCATGCCCACCTGACCAACTAAAGGGGGCGTGTCCACAAAAAATGCCACGTTTGTTCACATGTATTTGTTGAACACAACACAACACAAATGTGAACAAATATGAAGTCATTTAAAGGTAAATTGTTATTTTTATTCATTTGTTTACACTGACTCGTTTTAATTAGGCTGTAATCCTAATTAATCAAAGAAATGATAATTCAATTCTTTAGTTCTTCAACTTGTATTGGTTTAATTTTTTTTTTTATAAAGGCAGAGAACATCAAATTAGTGTTTTGCTTAATGTTATTTTATTTTTTGTTTTAATTAGTATTTAGTAATAATGAGTTAAAATAGAGTAATACAAATTTGCCTTTACTTGTAATATCTCCAATTATGATTTCCTATTCGTTTTTTAATATATATATATCATATAGATATATACATGTGGGTGTGTGTGTGTTTGTTGTGGTGTAGTGTGAAAAATTAAATATGCTTATTTTTGAAAAAAATATTCTTGTATTTTTTCTTAATGTTTTCTCATGATTTCCTAGACTTTCTTAATTATTTGTACTATTAAAAATAATGGTAACTGTTGCGTTTATGTATATCTCCAATAAGTAATTCCCTAGTTCTAGTTCTTAATAATTATTAAGATTTATAATTATAATACGGCAAAATGTGAATGGGCACATTCAGTAGTGTCTTAATGGTGGTTGGTATATGGAGGGGTTTCTTATATTGGGATCACGAGATGTGTAAATAGTGGAGTAGGTTACACACATATATATATAGTCGAGTATATATATATATATATCGGTAGGTTAATAGTATATTTATATCTATATATATTATATATCTTGTATGGGATATATATAGTATATATAGTTTTGCATTTAATTGCCTACTCCACATGTAATGCTTTAGAGAAAAAAATCTGAATCGTCCTCATTCTAAATTTTAGTAATCTTATGATGAGGTTCGGGAATGACGGATTTCCTATTAAATATTCGATGTGGGGGGGTCCGGCTAAGGTGTGGTTGTGTGGCCCTGCAGCTTGTGGAGGGAGATGATGCATGGAATATGTGATCAAAAGCAACAGGATTTCGAGCGCCTCAGCTGACAGGCAGTTATGGGCGGGTCAGCGTCCGCGGGGGTCCCTGCGCTGAATCAAGCTCTTCCTTCTTTCGTCACCAAAATCAGTTTTTATAGTGCTGGGCGGGACCAGTTAAGTCATGTGAGCTTGCTGGAATAGCAGCAGCACCCATGGATTTAGACGTCTAAACCTAAGTCAGTCTTAAAGCGTCATATGACTTAAGATACCACACATATGACTTGATATATCGAGAAACGAATACATGAGTAAGGGGAGTTGGGTTTACATTTATGTTGGCAAATGCATCTTTATAAAAAAGATTAAAAAAAATACTGGGCGTGCGAGTTATCTATTTGTTAAGTGAAGTAAAACAATAACGAACAATAAAAAAACATTTTGTGTTCTGGAAATAAAATTAATCCTGAACGCTGAAATACAATTAACTATAAAAACAACTGAACTCCGTCACCTTAGGGAACGCAGAGCTCAGTCTTGTAAGAAAGAACCCACGAAGGGGGACATTTCAATTTCAGTACAAAGCGCCTACACTAAGCGCTACAAATAACTAATGTAATATAATGTTAATTATACTACACAAAACCACTCTGTAAACCATCGATAATATACATTAAACATTAATGTAAACCCTAAAAGAACCCACTGAAAAAGACTAAAATCCTCTGGACAATATCGAAAACACCAAATACGTAAACTTTAACACAAATAGGTTAATAAAAACTGTGGGTGTGTGTTGTGGGGTTTTTTTTGTGTGGGTATATCAGTCATCAAATAGCATATCGTGGTCAAGGACTATCTAAAAACTAATACTCTGATTGATACAAAAATAGCACTACTGGGTTTTCACATGGGGTCTTAGTTGGGTGGGCCTGCTTGCGCGTGGTCCCCTCTGCTGTGCGTCGGGGGGGCTCTCGGCGGAAAAAAGCCGGCGGCGGTCACTCTGTTTTACTGCGTTTCTGTTGTAGCGGCTCCACTCTGTTTGAATTAACCGGCTAGAGGTAGTCGGACAAAAGAACTGACCCACATACATAAAAAACCGAATGTCACTGCCTGCTGCTGCTTCATGTCTCTGCTCTTAGGTGGGGTAAGCTCACGGCCCCTCTCCAGCATCCCAAAGCAAATAAGAGTTCACCTAACGCTCATTTTTATCTTCATGGGCTTAACTTGCTCCTTTCCTTCTTATTTTTCCTTTGATGTTGGCCAAACTACATATTATCATTATTCCTTCAGATGCCAAGGTGCAGTACAAAAGCTTTATATATGGGCTGTGATGGGATCCACCTATCCATCATCTTCCACGGTCATCCATCATCATCCATCCCTCCTCTCCATCCGTCCATATCCTCCTCCATCCCTCCATCATCCTCCATCATATCCATCCATCCCTCCATTATCACCCCCGTCCATCATCCAGCCTCCATGCTATCCTCCGTCCCTTCGCCACCATTATCCATCATCCATCCTTCATCCATCCCATCCCCCCATCCGTCATCATCATCCATCCTTACCATCCACCATCCATCCACCATCCATTATTCATCCATCATCATCCGTCAGCCATCATCTATCCATTATCCATCCATCCATCCATCCATCCATCCTCCATCATCCATCCATCCATCCATCCATTATCCGCAAACCTCTATCCCTCCGTCCCTTGTGTTCGCCTCCATTATCCACCCAGCCATCCATCCATCATCCACCATCCATCATCCATCATCCATCATCCATCATCCATCATCCATCATCCATCATCCATCATCCATCATCCATCATCCATCATCCATCATCCATCCATCATCCATCATCCATCCATCCATCCATATATCCATCCGTCTATCCATCTATCCATCCGTCTATCCATCATCCATCTATCCATCCGTCCCTCCGTCCAATCCATTATCCTCATCCATCCATCCATCCATCCATCCATCGCATCCTGTCCATTATCCATCCGTCCACTCCACCCCTCCGTCCCGCCATCCATTCATCCATCCTTTTCCATCCATCCATCCCTCCGTCATCACCTCATCCTGTCATGCCTCCATCCATCATCCATCCATCCATCCATTATCCATCCATCATCCAGCCATCCATCTATCCAGATCCATCCATCATCAGCCATCCATCCGTCCCATTATCCATTCCTGTTCATCCATCCATTCCTCTATCATCCGTCCATCCGTCCATCCATCCACCATCCGTCCATCCATCCATCCATCCATCCACATCCATCCATCCATCCACATCCATCCACATCCATCCATCCATCCACATCCATCCACATCCATCCATCCATCCATTCATGCATTCCTCCATCCATCCATCCATCCATCCACCCATCCATCATCCATCTATCCATCCATCATCCATCATCCATCATCCATCATCCATCATCCATCCATCATCCATCCATCATCCCTCCATCCATCATCCATCCATCCATCAACCATCCATCCATCCATCCATCCATCCTGTCCATCCATCCATCCATCCATCAGCCATCCATCTGTCCTCCTCCTCCTCATCCATCCATCCTCCATTATCCATCCCCCCCTCCTCCTCCTCCATCCATCCATCACCTCCGTCCATCATCCATTCCCCATCCATCATCCTCCATCCATTATCCACCATTCCTCCATTATCCTCCGCCCATCCTCATCCAGCCTCCATCTATCCTCCGTCCCTTCGTCCATTCCATTACCTCCTCCTCCCATCATCCATCCATCCATGTCCATCCATCCATCCTCCCGTCCATTATCCACCGTCCATCCAGCCACCCATTCCGTCCATCCAGCCATCCATCATCATCCATTATCCTACCATCCTCATCCATCCTCCATTATCCATCCATCCACCACACCCCCATCCATCTATCCATTATCCATCCCTCATCCATCTTCCATTCCTCCCTAGTCCATCCTCCTTACCATCCATCCATCGACTACCATCCATCCATCCGTCCGTCCATCCACCCATCCATCCATCCATCATCCACCCATCCATCATCCATCCATCCACCCACCCACCCATCCATCCATCCATCCTATCCATTATCCTCCATCCTTCCATTTTCACATCCACCATCCAGCAGCCATCCATCCATCCAGCCATACTCCATTAATCCATACCGTCATTCTACCCTCCGTCCGTCCATCTCCTCCACCACCATCATCCATCCATCTGGTCCATCCATCCTGCGAGCCCTCATCCATCCATCTCCATCCACTGTCCCATCCATCCCATCTATCCATCATCCATGCCATCATCCATCCAACCATCCGCCCTTGTCCTCCATCCATCCATCCATCCGATCCGTCCATTATCCATCAGTTCATCCATCCACCCATCCGTCCGTCGATCCATCCATCCATCCATCCATCAATAGTCTGTCCATCCATCCATCCATCCATCAATCCTCCTCCAGCCATCCATAACCATCCGCCATCCATCCTCTATCCGTCCATGCCATCCATCCTCTCCATCTACCGTCCATCCATCCATCGCATGCCCTCGGCCATCCATCCATTGATGATGGATGCTGGATGTACTAATGGATTATACAGGATAATGGATGTATTGGATGTATAGATGTTGGTTGGATGGATTGATTGAGTGTACCTACGGATGGATGGCATGAGACAGAATATGAAGTAAATGTGTCATATGGTGGGGGAGATGTGAAGATTGTGGTTGTGATGTCCTAAGGGTGCTCTCCGTGGCTTTTTTCAGCAACGTTTCACATCCCCTCATCTCGGCTCCTCATCTGACTACTTTCGAAAATAACGGACCAGATGGTACACAAATATTTTCACCATGATAATTGTAACGTGCCCCACTTGGAGAAAAACACAAAGCCACAAGAGGTTGTCAACCAGGTGGAACATACGCATCGGAGGTTTGATATGAGTGAGTCTCCAGGTCCGGGGTCTAGAACAGTGGGGGTGTTAAATACTGGACCCAGCGGATCGGAAAGCCAAATTGCTAACATTGAGTAGCACTCTGAATATCTGTGTCTGGTTTACACGTATATCGGGGAAGATACATTTTCAAAGTTGTAATATTACAACCGACTAAACAAATTTCGTTGGAGATTTATGTTTTGTTGCAAATTTGGTCCTACAGAGCCATTTCTGAGGCAGAATCAGTGTACGGGGTCCTACACAACGATTGCTTGGGGATGGATATATAATAATAAGATCTCGCTGGGGTACTGGCAAGGTGCTTATAAGTCTCTTTTCAGTGTAAATTAGGTGCAGAGGCAAACTGTGATGGATTGTAGACAGCCAAGAAACTGCAGTAGTGTATCTGGGAGGATGCTAGGTGAAGAAAAAAAATTATTAGGGTGAGTACATTTGACAAGAACATGTTATTTCATTATTACTTGCCGTTTCTTTGTAACTGTTTGTGAAGTTTACTTGCAATTTCTGAGTAAACATAGTTTGTGTGTGTTATATAGATTGCATTTAATTAACAAAAGTCAGCGTAATTTGCACTTCTGGTTATAAACAAAATTGTAGTGGTTGCTGTGTTATATTATATTGTAGAATTGTTGTGTTATTTATTGGCTGTTGTACAGTATCTGATCATTATTGGTCAAAATAAGCTAAAGTGCCACCAGTGAAAGCTCAGGCTTCACCATGCAATATGTTTGTCTTCTCATTGACGTGTGTCTGTTTGCCTCTTTAGATGTGTCATGTTGAGCTGCTTTGTGCCCCAGTGGTCTCGTGATCATCTCTTCCCCTCGACAGTGACTCCAGATCGGAGAGTCTGTGTTAAACCCGAGCATCTGAACTAGAAGCCAGATCTCAAATCAGCACGGACCGATCAGGGTTCAAAGCAGATTCAGGGGCAGAGATAAGGAGTGCAGAAAGCATCAAAATGGGATTTTGCTGAAAAAATAAAATTTAGTTACTGGCCATTTGGAATTGCAACTTAAGCCTGGATGGATGGATGGATGGATGGATGGATGGATGGATGGATGGATGGATAGATAGATAGATAGATAGATAGATAGATAGATAGATAGATAGATAGATAGATAAAGACGACTGCGGACGGACTGTACTGACGGATGGATGGATAACGGATAGATAGACGGATAGATAGATAGACAGACAAACAGACAAACAGATAGATTTATGATGGATATAGATAGATAGATCGATAGATTAGATTAGACAGACATACAGCGACAGACAGACAGACAGACAGACAGATAGAAATAGTCAGATGATAGATTGATAGATTAGATAGATAGATAGATAGATAGATAGATAGATAGACAGACAGACAGACAGACAGACAGACAGACAGACAGATAGATTATGGATGGATAGTATGGTGATAGATAGATAGATAGATAGATAGATAGCTAGATAGATATATAATAGACAGACAGACAGACGACAGACAGATAGATTATGATGTATAGATAGATAGATAGATAGATAGATAGATAATGATAGATTAGACCGACAGACAGACAGACAGACAGACAGACAGACAGACAGACAGATAAACAGATAGATTATGGATGGATAGATGGATAGATAGATAATATACAGACAGACAACAGACAGACAGACAGACAGACAGCAGATAGATTATGGATGGAGGATGGATGGATGGATGGATAGATATATAGACAGACAGACAGACAGATAGATTATGGATCCTAATGAACTGGCAAATTACAGACCCATTTCAAATCTTCATTTTATGTCATAAATTTTTGAAAAAGTTATGTCTGCTCAGTTGTGCTCTTTCCTGCAAAAAAATGATCTCTATGATTTCAGTCAGGTTTCAGGCCCCACCCTAGCACAGAAACTGCACTTGTTAAAATTCCAAATCACTTGCTTCTTGCGTCAGACCAAGGCAGCATCTCATTGCTAGTTTTACTTGATATTAGTGCTGCATTCGACACTATAGACATGACATTCGCATCGAGCGATTACAAAACTAGACAGGGTATTCAAGGGCAGGCTGTAAGAGGTTGTAGATCCTACCTGTCAGATCGCTACCACTTTGTTCATTTAAATGGGGAGTAATCTCAATAATCTCAATTACCACCAGTAAAATATGGAGTGCCACAAGGTTCTGTCCTAGGTCCTCTGCTATTTTCGTTATACATGTTGCCACTTGGTAATATTGTTAGAAAATATGGGATTAGTTTCCATTGTTTTGCTGATGATACTCAACTATATATCTAAACAAGACCAGATGAAACTTCTAAATGATCTAAGCTAACAGAGTGTGTTAAAAATGTCAAAGATTGGATGACCAATAATTGGGTTCCTCTTATGAAGTTCGTATCAGAATCAGAATCTAGAATGATTATTTAATTGCCAGGTAGGGGAGTTCTGTTATTGCAAAGACAAGATCCAAACGAGGAAATTGTTAGTGCTTTTCAGACAGAAGCTCCCAGTGTAACAGAAGACAGTTACCCAACAAAACCAGATATGGAAAAAATATAAAAAAGAACAAGTAACTAGGAATAAAAAATATACATTGGAATCGACAATTGTAATGTACAGGTATATACAACGACAGTTGTTGGTACAGGTATAGGGGGTTATGTGCAAATTGAAATTGTAGACGGAGTGGTGTGTGGTAGCTAAATAAGTGTAGAGTGAATAATAGTGTTGTGTTCCACGTTTATTGTCAAGTGTTCATGAAATGGATGGCCTGAGGGAAGAAACTGTTCCTGTGTCTTGCCGTTCTGGTGCTCAGAGCTCTGTAGTGTCGACCAGATGGCAATAGTTCAAAGAGTGAGTGTGCTGGATGTGAGGGGTCCAGCGTGATTTTGCCAGCCCTTTTGCTCACACTGGATGAGTACAGTTCTTGGAGAGAAGGGAGAGTTGTACCAATGATTTGCTCAGCAGTCCGGACTACCCTCTGTTGTCTTCTGAGGTCAGATTTGGTAGCTGAGATGAACCAGACAGTTATTGAAGTGCAGAGGACTGATTCAATGATGGCGGAGTAGAACTGTTTGAGCAGCTCCTGTGTCAGGTTGAACTTCCTCAGCTAGTGAAGGTAGTACAACCTCTGCTGGGCCTTTTTAGCTATGGAGTCTATGTGAGTGTCCCATTTTAGGTCCTGAGAGATTGTGGTGCCCAAGAACCTGAATGACTCTACTGTAGTCACAGTGCTGTCCATGATGTTGAGTGGGGGGAGTGCAGAGGGGTTTTCTCCTGAAGTCCACGGTCATCTCCAAAGTTTTTAGCGTGTTGAGCGCCAGGTTGTTGAGACTGCACCAGACAGCCAGCTGTTCGACCTCCTGTCTGTAAGCAGACTCCTCACCGTCCTGAATGAGGGCCGATGATTGTGGTGTCGTCTGCAAACTTCAGGAGCTTATCAGAGGGGTCTTTAGAGGTGCAGTCGTTGTTGTAGAGGGAGAAGAGCAGTGGAGAGAGAACACAACCCTGAGGAGCTCCAGTGCTGATGGTGCAGGTGTTGGATGTGAGGTTTCCCAGCCTCACTAGCTGCTGCCTGTCTGTCATGAAGCTGGTGATCCACTGACAGATGGAGGTTGGCACGGAGAGCTGAGTTAGTTTGGGCAGAGGAGGTTTGGGATGATGGTGTTAAAAGCAGAGCTGAAGTCCACAAACAAGATCCTCACATAAATCCCTGGTCTGTATAGATGTTGCAGAACATAATGCAGTCCCATGTTTACTGCATCGTCCACAGACCTTTTTGCTCTGTAGGCAAACTGAAGAGGTTCCAGCAAGGGTCCAGTGATGTCCTTCTGGTGGGCCAGCACCAGTTTTTCAAAAAACTTCATGACCACAGACGTTAGAGCCACAGGTCTGTAGTCATTAAGTCCTGTAATTTTGTATTTCTTTGGGATGGGGATGATGGTGTAGCGTTTGAAGCATGAAGGGACTTTGGACAGTTCCAGTGATCTGTTGAAGATCTGTGTGGAGATGGGGGCCAGCTGGTCAGCACAGGATTTCAGACAGGCTGGTGTAACACAGTCTGGGCCTGGTGCTTTTTTCTTTTTCTGCTTCTGGAAGACCTGGCGCACCTCATCTTCACTTATCTTAATTTCAGGTGTGTGGGAGAGGGGGGTTGCTGGAGGTGTGATTGGTTGTGTGGAGAGGTGTTCAGGGCGGGTGTGGGTTGTTTTTTCAAACCTGCAGTAGAACTCTTTCAGATCGTCTGCCAGGTGTTGATTTTCCGCAGTGCTGGGGGATGGTGTCTTGTAATTGGTGCTTTCTTTTAGACTTTTCCACACTGATGCCGAGTCACTGGAAGAGTATTTAATCCTTATTTTTTCTGAATAATTTTTCTTTGCCACTCTGATCTCCTTTGCCAGTGTGTTTTTCGCATGTTTATACAAGACTTTGTCCCCATTCCTGTAAGCATCTTATTTGGCCTGATTTGAGCTGTCTGAGTTTTGCAGTGAACCTTGGTTTGTCATTGTTGTAAGTTAAGTGAGTCCGGGTAGGAATGCACATGTCTTCACAGAAACTTATATAAGATGTTACGGTCTCTGTGAGCTTGTCCAGATCGTTGGCAGCAGCTTCAAAGACGCTCCAATTAGTGAGGTCAAAACAAGCTTTTAAATCTTGCTCTGCTTCCTTTAGTCCATCTTTTTATAGTCCTTAATACAGGTTTAGCTTATTTCAGTTTCTGCCTGTAGGTCGTATAAGATGAACACCAAGCAGTGCTCAGAGAGCCCCAAAGCTGCTCGTGGAACAGAGTGATATGCATCCTTTATTGGGGTGTAACAGTGATCCAATATATTACTGTCTCTGGTGGGACATGTGATGTGCTGTCTGTATTTTGGCAGTTTACGGGAAAGATTTGCTTTATTAAAGTACGCAAGAATGTTTATAACAGAGTCTGGGTGTTGTTGTTGATCTGATCAGTGAGTTTCTGTAAAGTGGAGCTCACGTGCGCTTGCGGAGGGATGTACACACTGACGAGAATGAATGAGCAAAACTCCCGCGGCGAGTAGAACGGCTTATAGTTAATGAAGAGCACTTCTAGATCTGAACTGCACATCTTCTTTAACACAGTTACATCTGTACACCACCTCTCATTGATGTAAAAGCATGTCCCGCCGCCACGTGATTTCCATGTTGATTCTGCGTCGCGGTCTGCTCTGAACAGCTGAAAGCCCGGGAGACTCAACGCGCTGTCCGGAATGGCGTCTTTCAGCCAGGTTTCCGTGAAACACAGAGCAGCAGAGTTAGAAAAATCCTTATTTGTCCGGGAGAGCAGAAGAAGTTCTTCCGTTTTGTTGGGTAGAGAGCGGAGTTTCGCCAGATGGATGCTAGGCAACGGTTTTCTGAATCCGCGCTGCCTGAGCTTCTCGAGCGCGCCGGCTCGCTTCCCCCGTGTGTGTGTCCTGAAGCGTTTGATCAGCGCCACAGCTCCCCCGACAACAATGTCCAGCAAAACATCCGAATAGTCGAAAACCGGTGAAATATTGGGTGGTGTGTACTTCCGAATGTCCAGCAATTCGTCTCTGGTGAAACTGATTGCAGGGATATAACTAAAGACAGGACAAACTAACAAAAACATAAAAACAACTGCAGAGCACGCCACGGAGCAGCCCATCCGCGTCGGCGCCATGGGCACACACAGAGCTTTACTACATTATTACTACAGAGCTATTAGTACAGATACGACAGAGATATTACTTATTGGACCAAAAGACAGTACACAGAATCTCTTGGATTACAATTTGCAACTAGACGGATGTACTGTTACTTCCTCTACAGTCAAAAATCTGGGTGTTATATTAGATAGCAAATTGTCTTTTGAAAATCATATTTCCCATGTTACAAAAACAGCATTCTTAGAAACATTGCCAAGTTACGAAACATGATACCCGTTTCTGATGCAGAAAAGCTCGTTCATGCATTCATGACCTCTAGACTGACTATTGTAAGGCACTGCTAGCTGGTTGTCCTGCATCGTCAATAAACCCGCTACAGGTAGTCCAAATGCAGCGGCTAGAGTCCTTACCAAGTCAAGAAAATATGATCATATTACCCCAATTTTACAGTCTCTGCACTGGCTACCTATTAAGTTCCGTATCAGTTACAAAATATTATTACTTGCCTATAAGACCCTTAATGGGTTAGCTCCTGCGTACCTAACTAGTCTTCTACCACGCTACAATCCATCACGCTCCCTAAGGTCGCAAATCTCTGGACTTTTGTTAGTACCTAGGATAGCAAAGTCCACTACAGGAGGTAGAGCTTTTTCGCATTTGGCTCCCCAACTCTGGAATAGCCTTCCTGATAACGTTCGGGGTTCAGACACACTCTCTCTGTTTAAATCTAGATTAAAGACACATCTCTTTGGCCAAGCATTCAAATAATGCATCTCATAATCTTGTACTGCAGTTATATCTGATCAAATGCACATTATTATTCTTTAGTTTGGGTTAAACAAATCAATTTGCTTGGTTGGAACAGCAGCTACGCTAATTCTGTCTCTATTTGTTTCTCTGTTTCTGCTGGGATTGACATCCCGTGGTAACTAGGATTTACACAAGCTTCAGTCTGGATCCAGAACACCTGAGAAGAGATGATGCAAGCCCTCAGAGGACCTCAGATGATGCCAACCCTGAAACAACTTACAGAACTACCACATTTTGCTATGAGTTTGATTACATTATATAATAACTGCTGTTAATATTGTTTGTCTGTTTTATTACGTCTTAAATTGAATTTTCCGTACATTTCTGCCATATGTACATTAACTGACAGTCACCACTGATAAGCTACCACTAAATATTGTAGAAACTTAATTTGCTGTAAAGTTGCTTTGCAATGATTTGTATCGTGAAAAGCGCTATACAAATAAACTTGAATTGAATTGAATTTGGAGCAACGTTTGAGGACAGTCTTATAGAGCAATTTATTTTAAGTTGTTGACATTATAGCAGCTACTTGCATTTTTGAGTATTTTTGAGCTGATAACAGTATAATCATGTCTCTTTCACATTATTATTGTCTGAATCCTGTGACCTGTGACTCTTCTGTCTCACATCTCCTCTTAAAGTCACTCAGGGAATTGAACGGCTCCGGTCGTAATGCTAATCATGCAGATATGGAAAGTTTTAGGCAGATATGATCAAGTATTCTTTTGAAACTTGAGAGGGGCCGAGACCTTTCAGACAACATATAGAATAGATAATGAAGACTGAAGAGAAGAGAAAAGTTCATCAAGACTCACTTTGACAAAGGCTCGTGTGAGAGCAGAAGAAGGTCTTGAAGTCTGAAGGTTATTTGGGTCTTGAAACTTTAAAAGTTTGAGGTCAGTATAATTAATACTTTTATTCATCGAGGATGCATTAAATTGATTGTAAGTGACAGTAAAGCTATATATAATGTTACACAAGATTTTTATTTCATATAAATGCTGTTCTTTTGAACTTTCTGTTCATCTGAATCCTGAAAAAGAAAATATCTCAGTTTCCACAAAAATATTGTGCAGCACAACTGTTTTCAACATGATAATTATAATAAGAAGAAATGTTTCTTGAACAGCAAATCAGCATATTATACTGATTCTGAAGATCATGTGATCTTTATACTGGAGTAATGATGATGAAAATACAGCTGCGCATCACAGAAATACATTACAGTTTAACACATATTCACATAGAACACAGCTGTTTTAAATTTTAACAAATATTCAAAGAAATGCTGACCACTGAATGGTTTAGTGGAAACGGGAATGTATAATTAACTAATCATCTTTTACTCTCATGACATCATAATTGAAAGTTTAAAGTTCCTTAAGTTTTCTAATTCCAATTTTTAGCCAGAAACTCATAACTCTGGTAATCTCGACATGACGTAAATGTAGTTATGAAAGAGCAAAATCGGAGCACTTAAATGTTCCTGTAGGCCTTCAGGAGGAGATGCGTGAGGGAAAAGATTAAAGATGAAACAAACAGCAAGAGAAAGAAAGACTATGATGGTGAAATATTAAGAAAAGACACTTTTTTTGTGCCGCAGGCAGGTAATAGAGTGAAAACAGCCCTTATTAGAGAGAGTGTGTGTGTGTGTGTGTCCCATTGTTTTTATTTTTTTTTTTAAATATGTCTATACTGTTTTTCTTCATTTTTATTTTTAGTTATTTTTAGTACCCCAATAACTAATGAAGGAGAAATATTTCTTGGCATCTTACTGAAAATAAGTTTATACTTTGTATATATTATTGTATTTTTCTCTATTAATTAATATTAAATTTTATATATTTGGCCCTATATATTTATATAAAAATATAATATATATTAATATTATTTTTAATCTACTACTAATTATATATTTTTTCAGTTAACATTTATGAGAAGTTACAAAAACTATTTTAGTTTTAGTTAAATATAATAATACTGATTGCTATATCAAAAGTACCAAGTCATGCAATATAGATAATTAAATATGGTGCCTTTAGACGCGTTCATTGATTTTCACTTCTAAATTTCTCCAGAAGAAAGAAATATGGTTGTGGAACGACATGACAGTGTCATTTTTAAGTGAACTGTCCCTTTTAATTCCTCCAATCATGAAAGCAGTGCTCTTTCTGTGAACAGTCTGTGTGGCGTCTCTTCATTAACTTCTCAGTTTGCTCACAGCTGATCTCAGACCAGTGTGAATGTGCTTGATCACTCTCTTTTATCCTCGCTCTCTCTGCTCACAGTGTGGTCGCAGACGTCTTGGACTCTTTTCCCCTCATCTTCATGTCTTCTCCTTGTCTTGCTTGCAAAATCATGCATATTTTAACCAAATGCCTCTTTGTTAGTTCTTCACAACACCCGATGCTACTGAAACCGATGCTGCATGCAAATGAACACATATACTGTATTTATTCAGCATTCTTACAGAGAAAATGCTGTGACATTAAAATATTCAGAGTGGATGCGGTGCATATTTGCATGTGCTGCTGTTTATGGTGTGTGGGTTTCTGAATATTCGTATGTGCATTTATGTAAATACTGAATTACATTTGAATTCTTCTCTTTATTAATTAATTATTTTTACTTTTCTTTCATTTGTGGGTCTAAATGGGCAGAAAACAATCTGATATTGTTTATGACAAACCATGTGTTATTTTAGTAGGCATTGATATACTACTAGAGTTTTTGTTAATATTTTATTATTATTGTTAGTTTTCAGTTTAATTTTAGTTAAGGTTTTAGTAATTTTGTTTGTTTGTTTTTTTTGTCATCTTTATTATCCTTTTAAAAATGCGTCTGTATCATTTTTATTGTGTTTTTTATTTTTCAGTTAATTTAGTTATTTTGTTGCATCAACTTAAAATAAATATTTCAATACTTTATTTTATTTCAGTTAATGTTTGTTTTGTTTCAAGTAATGATTTTTTTAGTTTCGTTAAAATAACCCATAGTTTCTCAACTAACGAAAATATGTTTGGCCATTAAGTCACGTAATGGTATTCTGACATTGTCCAAAACGTTTGTTGAATTTAAAAATAAAATAAATCTTGGTTATGTGAATGTTAAAGACAACATTAAATCATAACAAGTGATGTCTGACTTCGGAAACTATAGTTCTCTTCTTAAATAGGAGAGGCAACCACAGCATTCATGAGTTCATCACATTTCACAGAAAGCTTCTGGACGTGATTATAATATGAGTCAGACACAGAGTTGTTTTTGCCTCTTCTGAGGAAGATTCATTCACTTTTTTGTGAAATTTTTGCCAATGTTAGATTGTTTAATGTTCATCCGATCTCATTCTGTAAGTTACTTTTATTTCTGTTTTTAAGATGTTTTCTTTGGATTGTTTGACTACTCAAAAGAGAATACAGGAAAATATTACTTAATTTGTGTTTCCTGCTAGCAATATTTCACATACACAAACATCCACTGAGGCAAGTTGAGTTAGAACCCATGTGCAGTTTAATGAAATCCATGCATAAACAAACAAAACGATGATTCGAACTAAAGTTTGAAATAAACATAACATGAACTAGACTTGCCTATGAACAGAACTCACCAAACAGCAGTACAGGGAACAAAAGAACGTGACACATGAACAAAAGGACCACTTAGCAGGATCAGGGAAACACATGACAATGATAAGAGAATACAAAATAAAAGACTAGAAAACCTAAACAAGAAACAAAAAACCTTAAAACCAGCGGGACACTTTATTGAATCTAGACGAGTACATGGAAACTATCAAAAGTTTTGTTAATCCTAAAACTGTGAAAACTGTGAAAACTGTGAATCTACATTCATTCTATGTGTCCTCTAAGATGTAAGTTTTTTTATTTCATTATTTATTCATTTTTATTTATTCATTTTTAACCTGGTATCATATCCCTTATGAAAATTGATTTCACTACAAACAAACAAGCAAACAAACAATCAAACAAACAAAAAAACATGTACTATTGTTAAACCATGGCAACCACAGATTATCGCTCTCCGAAGTCCCGATGTGAATCAAAAGATTTGCGAACCCGCTCCGAAGTCCCGATCTGAATCAAAAGATTCGCGAACCCGCTCCGAAGTCCCGATCTGAATCAAAAGATTCACAAACCCACTCCAAAGTTCCAATCTAAATAATAATTTGATCGTGAACTAGAGTCCCGATCTGAATCAAAAGATTCGCAAACCCGCTCCGAAGTCCCGATCTGAATCAAAAGATTTGCAAACCCGCTCCGAAGTCCCGATCTGAATCAAAAGATTTGCGAACCCGCTCCGAAGTCCTGATCTGAATCAAAAGATTTGCAAACCCCGCTCCAAGTCCCGATCTTACATCAAAAGTTTGCACACACCCTCCGAGGTCCCGCTCTGATCAAATATTTTGCGAACCCTGCTCCGAGTCCCCGATCTGAATCAAAAGATTTGCAAACCCACGCTCCGAAGTCCCGATCTGAATCAAAAGATTTGCAAACCCGCTCCGAAGTCCCGATCTGAATCAAAAGATTTGCAAACCCCGCTCCAAAGTTCAGATCTGAATCACAAAGATTCGCGAACCCGCTCCGAAGTCCTGATCTGAATCAAAAGATTCACGAACCCACTCCAAAGTGCCGATATGAATCAAAAGATTCACGAACCCACTCCGAAGTCCCGATCTGAATCAAAATATTCCCAATACATGCTCCGAAGTCCCGATCTGAATCAAAAGATTCACAAACCCACTCCGAAGTCACGATCTGAATCAAATGATTCGCACACCCGCTCCAAACTCCCGATCTGAATCAAAAGATTTGCGAACCCACTCCGAAGTTCTGATCTGAATCAAATGATTTGCGATACGTGCTCCGAAGTCCCAATCTGAATCAAAAGATTTGCGAACCCGCTCCGAAGTCCCAATCTGAATCAAAAGATTTGCGAACCCACACCGAAGTCCCGATCTGAATCAAAAGATTCACAAACCCGCTCCGAAGTCCCGATCTGAATCAAATGATTTGTGATACGTGCTCCGAAGTTCTGATCTGAATCAAAAGATTTGCGAACCCGCTCCGAAATCCTGATCTGAATCAAAAGATTCGCAAACCCGCTCCGAAGTCCCGATCTGAATCAAAAGATTTGCAAACCCGCTCCGAAGTCCCAATCTGAATCAAAAGATTCGCAAACCCGCTCCGAAGTCCCAATCTGAATCAAAAGATTCGAGAACCCGCTCCGAAGTCGCGATCCAATTGGAGTGCTTCGAAACAGTGAATCATTTTGCAACGCAATAGTTTAACTGATTCAGAGTTTCGAAAAGTCCATGAAAGTTTTATCACAGGTTGAACTTGAATGCAAAATGTATTTTAATACAGGCATTTCAGTCAAATGTAATTTATGCAATATTTCAAACTTTAACCCACTTGGGAAAATAAACCCATGGCAACAGTTTAAAAGTAGCCCAATTCTGTGGAAAAAACGCGGACTTGGCAACCCTACATTCAACAAGAGCTGCAGGAGTCAGATTTGACTGATCACAGGGCGAGAATAAGGAGAGATGACTGACAAGACCATGCTGGAGTATTTGCTGCTCAACAGATCCTGAGCTCATTGACAAAAATCTGATCTTGTAAGATGTGCTCGCTTTACACAGAGTGTGTGTGATCACGAAATCGAAAGTGAAAGTAAACAGCGCAAACACTCATTCAAAAGAGATTTAAATACTCCGCATACTGTGAACGGCTCCCTGATGCCCCAAAATTATACACAATATTAGAATGTTTGAAGACGTGGACATGAAAATCCCGGACATTTTGGGCAAATAAAAAATCCCAGCCGGGCAAAAAAGGACATTTGGTCATCCTATATTAGTCTATATAGTGATATTCAATGTAAAAAGAGCAACTGGGAGAAGCAGGTGAAAACAAAACACCAGGGAACATTTTATTTTATTTTTCAAACATTATGAGAATGTTACAAAAACTTTGTATGTGACTTTAGTCCCACAAGAACACATGATGTTGTTTTAGCAAACAAACATTGAAACAACTGTTTCAAAATGCTATGATTTTTATATTTATCCCTTTGCAAGATAAAGATTCAACTTGCTGTCGGTTTCTGTTTATCTATTATCTTGTGTGCAGTGCATTCTGGGTTGAAAGGTCATGCAGTACCTGAATGCATTTGCTGTAATCACATTGGCTGTATGAATCAGAGAAAACATCTCCATCCTTCCCATGAAGCCATTGTACACGCAGCCGGACAGACCCAGGGCAGTGAAGCACATCAGCATCCTACTACAGAAACAAAATAGCAGTGACTCAGTCTGAAAGAGAGACACACAGATTCCTGTAAGTCTGCTGAAACTCACTGAAACCTGATCATATAAAGAACACAAGCACATTGTCAGAGCAAGTGTGTGTTTAAGAGCCGCCGTGAACTATAATATAAGTCATTAGTGTTTTTTTCAGGCTAGTCCATTGCATGAACATTCAGAGATTTTGGTCTATTTTGCTACTGTAACATGTCTTCTTTCAGACTAGTGGAAAGAAAGCATCCTAAACACACATTTAAGGGTTTATTTTATTGCACTTTATCTATTTGCATCTGTAGAATTCAATTACAGTGCAAATCTTTAAAGAGTTTTTCCTTCACTTCAGTAACACTCACATACACCAAACTTTACAGTTTTGCTCCTATCTGTATTCTGAAGATTTTTATAAAGGGCTTTGTTCATTTAACATTCAGCTGATTTTATACAACGTTATTCCTAAAAACGTGGTTACATTTTTTTTTCTTCTGTCTCCTGACAGTATTTTCTGATTTATGGAGTAACAAAAAGAGAACTCGTGAGAGGAGTCCCGTCTGTAAAAACTCTAATATGTCAACAAAATCAAATAAGTTTGATGTTCAGATTTATTTTCTGGAAATGTATTCAAATTAGTGCATATTTAATTAGATAATACCTCATTTACATATTTAAGCATAACACTTCAGAAAACTTGCAATACAAAACAATTTTCCTCATGCACTGTGATTAATCAACTGAAAAAGTATGGTTATATAAATTATTTAAAAATGTGTTTACATTTGCAGTGTCTTGCCTTAACCTCATTATCGTTTAGATAATGATTTTGCTTCAGGACAGATTTTAGTCATCTTAATAAAGTAAACAAAAGTGTCTTAATAATCTGCCCAAAATATGCAATTTTATAACTATTGCGCCATCAGAACAGACCAGCGACTGAGAACTACTAACATAGAAAACAGAAGGTATATAATACAGATGCACTTGTTTTAGTTCTCTTTTAATGTATGCGCGATATTCGGGAGTAATTCTTTAAAAATGGCCCACAGAACCATATCCAGTGTAATTTGTATAATTGGTGCAACTGCATGAATTAATGCCACAGCGGTGTTGAGGAATCAAATATTAAGATGCTCATAATTTAAGTGACTTCAACTACTCTTGCAAAGTTACACTGAAAGTTATTTGAGGACACAATAAGCTAATAAAGTGCTGTCTGTTGTCTACATTAGAAGCTGCTTTCTTAGGAGACGCAACTCACAGTTAATTCCATTAGAGTTTGACATAAACATATAGCTAATTTAACAGCGTGACACTATATTTGTATCAGTATTTATTCACTGCCATGCATTCTGGGCAGTGGTAGTCCTAAAAAAAAGATGGTACATGCCCCAGTTGCTCTTTCGGGAGTGAATCACTCATACATATGCACATGTCATTCCTGAAATTGTGCAGTGTGTATGTGAAAAATTAACATTTTAAACAAATTCTGAATGGATTATATATAGCCTAGAAAGCGCTAAAAGAGCTTTTCCTGTATTATCACTAAAAGCTGTCACTCTTAATTCATCAAAATCCATTATAATCCATGAATCTCTCTTATTTGCGTCTTCGCTTTGTTATAATAAGATGATTCGTGAGTGCTCACTGAACAAAAATGAGCGGTGAGTGGATTCTAACTTAAACGCTTCTGATTGGTTATTGCATTCAAGAAATCAACAGATATGTCTGTGATTGGCTACATTGCTCAACGCCTCAAAAACCAGCTGTAAACAGAAATCTTGATGCTGTCCAGAGTGCAAAAGTAGTCCTAAAGGGGATTATTATATTTGGGGGTCCTTGGCATCAAACAGTATGAAAAACCACTGATCTGTGGACAGCATGTTCTGTCTCTCTCTCTCACACAAGATGTTTAAGCGTAAGCGACTTTATCAATAAAACTGCTTCAGGAAAGCCACACATAAGCAAATAATTCACCTTCACACGCTTTCTCTGCCGCTCTGTCTTTTCAATAAATGCACAGCAACAACCCAATCCTCTGTTATTAGGTCTAAAATGACGCTTTGGAAGTCAGTTTAAGTTGAAATTACTTATACAGCTAATTTGATTATACTAAATATGCAATACACAAGAAATTATGTATTATACAACAATACAATAAATGCATCTGGCTCAAGAACAACAAATACAAGTATAGCCGTAATTAATAAAACTGGAAAGGGAACTTCATGTGTTTAGTTCTGAGATAAGCTGGACTATCGTTATAGTCACTTCCCAGGTTCTTCTTCTGGTGTTGAGCTGTTGGTTAATGCCACGTCTTGTTTCTTCATGAGAGATAATCTACCGAACGAGTCTGAGATTCAGCTTGATCACCCGCCGTCACCATGTGTCTCAAACACACAGAGAATCTTCTAGTTTCTCCTCCTCTTCTCTTTCCTGACCCACTTACTGAAGCATCACGGGAGACAGAAGCCCATTATTGTGGCACTCAAACGACTCTCTAATTCACATTTAAAGAGACAGTTTTACATGAGATCCAGATCACAGGCTCATCAGCGGCTGTCTGCTAAACTAAAGTTTTTAAGATGCTGTGTGAAGTTTAAAGTAGTTCAGCTTTGAAATCTTCATTTATGTGTTTTTATTGAAAGCGGGCTCTCAGTGAAGGTCCTGTTCAGTGCTGGTTCTCCGTCTGATGTGTGTCAGTTTGACGCTGGAGGTGCGACTGATCAAAGCAAACACAGATGAGAGATGACAGAGAACATTAACACACTCCTCTACATCAGTGTTTCCCAACCTTTATTTATTTTTTTGCCATGGCACAGTTTTGATAAGTATAAAATCCCACGGCACACAACTAGAACACGGCACACACATGCATTGCTTCAAATGGCATATTAAAACTGGATATATTAAAAGTAGTGTTCACAGAAACTGAGTTTAAGACAGGACCTTTCCAGCGTGATTACGTCATGCGTGAACACAAGCATTTGTGGTTAAAAAGGCATTTGTGATTTGATCTTCAGCCCGTTGGTCCCCATTGAAGTCCATTATATGGAGAACAATCCTGGAATGTTTTCCACAAAAACCTTCATTTCTTTGCGACTGAAGACAGAAAGACATGAACATCTCGGATGACACGGGGCTGAGTAAATCATCAGGAGATTTTTATTCTGGAAGTGAACTACTCCTTTAGTAGTGAATACTCCTCCTAAGTGACAGCAATGTTACAAAAGATTTCTATTTAAAATAAATGCTCTTCTTTTGAACTTTCTATTCATCTGTGAATCCTGAAAAATAAAATGCATCACGGTTTCCACAAAAATATTGGACGGAAATGTATATAATAATCAGAAATGTTTCTTGAGCAGCATATTATACTGATTTCTGAAGATCATGTGACACTGAAGACTGGAGGAATGATGCTGAAAATACAGCTGCGCATCACAGAAATACATTATATTTTAACAGATATTCGAAAATTATATTTGAATTATAATAAGATTTTCAGATTTTTACTGTTTTTTTTTATTTTTGATCAAATAAATGCATCTTGGTGAGCAGAAGAGACTTCTTTCAAAAGCTCTCAAACTTTTGGATGATACATAGTGTATGTATTTAATATATATTTAAATCAGAAATATTGCCTCTTTACATAGTTTTAGTTTATTTAATTTGTAGTCTAGTTAACTAGTTTATCAAAAAGGCTGCAGTTGATCTTCTGTAACTCTTGTAGCTGCAGTGTCACGTGATTGTCCTCATTACTGTGACTGTGTGTCTCAGACTAAAGCAGAGTTTCTACAGCCTTTATTTCTCATCTCATTTCTCCAATTTATCTCAGTTCCCTCTCCTCTTCTGCTCTCTTTGTCTTTTCTGGGTTTTGCACACTACATAGTTTACAGGAACATCCATTTTAGAATTTGCAAACATTATGGAATGTCTGTAAATTCTCTCTGAACATTTCAAATCCTCTAGATAGTAAAATGTATTGCAATGTGTTAATCGTTTTTTTTTAGAATATCCCCCTACAGCAAAAAAACAAAACAAAAAAAGGACAAGAAATAGTATATGTATTTTTTAGTGCTGTCAAACCTTAATCGCGATTAATTGCTCAAAAAGAAGTTTTTAGTCCAGATATACGTGTGTCCTGTGTACATTTATTATTATATTAAATACACACCATGCATGTATATTTTTTAAGTAAAATATGTTACCTTTATATATTATATATATATATATAATATTTTACAATTAATTATTAATTAAAATTACTATATATATATATATATATATATATATTATATATGCGCACACACTCACACTCCTCTCTCTCACACACACACACACACACACACACACACACACCACCCCCACCCACACACACACACACACTCACAAACAAACAAACACACACACAAACAAACACACACACACTCTCTCTCTCTCTCACACACACCACACACACACACACAGAGCGGCATCCTCCATGGTTTTCTTTCTTCCGTGACCCCAAAGATATTTGAAGAATTATGGAAACCAAACAGTTGCCATTGACTTCCATAGTAATTTTTCCCCCTACTATATAAGTCAATGGGAACTTCCTGTTCGTTACCAACAGTCTTCTTTTAGAACAGAATATCTTCTTTTCTGTTCAGCAGAAGAAAGAAGCTCACACAGGTTTAAAACAACTTGAGGTTGAGTAAAAGATGACAATTTAATTTTGGGTGAACTGTCCCTTTAAGAAGTGCACATTGCTTCAACAGTCATAAAACACATTGTTGACTCTCTATGCATTGGTGATCAGATGGTTAAGGATGTGTGAGCTTGTTGGGGATGATCTATGAAGCCACTGATCAACGCTGCTCTGAAAGCGCTGAAAGACAGTTAAGATGCGGTTACTTCAGAGAGTGTGCTGTTAGTGTAACGGGGCTGACGAGACGTGAGACGTGTGGATCCATCTGCAAGCTTTTATTAAAGAGACGTGGTATAACAGGCAGGGTCGAACAATGGCAAACGGGTATATGGCGGGCAAAAACACAAGAATATTCCTAGGGCTAGCGTAGGTCACCGATCGGCAGACAGAATCACAGGGGCGAGACGAGAGGGAAAAATCCAGGGAAACAGGCAAGGATCAGAAACCGAGAAAACAGGCAAGGCAAGGCAAAACAAGGAAACACAGAGACTAGGAACAAGGTACAGGCTAAACAATACTCAGCAGAGAATGGTGGTTTGAGTGGGTGTTATATAGTGAGTGAGGTGATAAGAAACAGCTGTATGCAAAGAGTGCAACCAGTGCAGTGTGCAAACCGTGCAATGAATGATGGGATATGTAGTCCAGGGTGCTACACAACAGTTTGTGTTGTGCGAGAGTCAATGTAATGGAAAGGGTGACCTCTGGTGGTGAATAAACGGAAGTCCATGGACCGAATTCGTGACAGAGCCCCCCCCCCCCAAGGAGCGGCTTCCAGACGCTCCAAACACTAAACGATCCAGGTGGGCGGTGGAGCGGAGGCGGAACAGGGGGAGGGACGGAGGGCCAGGTCCAAGGATAGGAGAGACCAGGGACTGAGGCAGAGCCGGCGGAGCTGAGGACCACCACAGCAGAGCAGACGGGACCGAAGATCCCCACGGCGGAGCAGAAGACCACCAGAGCCAGACAGTAGACCACCACGGCGGAGCAGAGAACCACCACGGCAGAGCAGAGGACCACCACGGCGGAGCAGAGGACCACCAGAACCAGACAGTAGACCACCACGGCGGGGCAGAGGACCACCACGGCGGAGCAGAGGACCACCCACGGCGGAGGGCAGAGGACCACCACGGCGGAGCAGAGGAAACAAGAAACCCCCCCTTGCACCACACCTCCACAATGATCAGGAGACCATGGCGGAGACTGTAACAACGAGAGAGCAGAGACAGACAACACAGACAGAACACTGGGGTTGATAGACAAGACTGAGCGTTCAGAGGCAGCCTCCCTGGCTTGGTCGGGACAAGACAAAAGTTCACAAACGGCCTCCATAACCGTGACAGGACAGGATGAGGATTCCCCGACGGCCTCCATAGCTGTGACAGGACAAGCAGGGAGTTCGTAAACGGCCTCTATAGCCGTGACAGGACAGACAAAGAGTTCCCAGACGACCTCCTTGGCCGGAACAGAACAGGCAAAGAGTTCACAGACGGCCTCCTTAGCCGTAACAAGACAGACAGAGAGTTCATAGGCGGCCTCCTTGGCCGGAACAGAACAGACAGAGAGTTCATAGACGGCCTCCTTGGCTGGAACAGAACAGACAGAGAGTTCATAGGCGGCCTCCTTGGCCGGAACAGGACAGGCAGAGAGTTCAACGGCGGCCTCCTTGGCCGGAAAAGGACAGACAGAGAGTTCATAGACGGCCTCCTTGGCCGGAACAGAACAAGCAGAGAGTTCATAGACGGCCTCCTTGGCCGGAACAGGACAGGCAGAGAGTTCATAGACGGCCTCCTTGGCCGGAACAGGACAGGCAGAAAGTGCGTTGCTGGGCGCCACCACCACGCAAGGAACTGAGGCAAGTGTCGCCATCTCGGGAGGTTCTGCAGCCTGTGCCGCCACCTCTGAAGAGACTACAGTGGACACCATGGCCTCTGGGAGCACAGCAGTGGACACCGCTACCTCGGGAGGTTCTGCAGCGTAAGCCGCCACCTCTGGAGATGTTGTAGCCGGTGCTGCTGCCTCTAGCAAATCGGCGGTGGAGTACGTGGCCCAGATACACCATAAAGCAACCCCCCATATGGGAAGTGCTGCAGACAGGGGACTGAGTTCATGAATAGAATGTTAGAGTGAGTGGGTTGGGGATACCAGCTGCGCGTGCAGACACCAGCGTTGCATCCCTCACACTGGATACCAGACTGGGATACTGAAGGGCTGACCTTGAGAATCTGGGTGTGACAGACAGGACGTGACATGACTCTGGATGATCAGCTGTGATGCAACGTGATTCTGGATGAATAACTGAGGCGTGACGTGACTCTGGATGATCAGCTGTGATGCGATGTGATTCTGGATGAATAACTGAGGTGTGACGTGACTCTGGACGAACAGCTGAGACATGGCGAGACTCTAGAAGATCAGCTGTGACATAACGAGGCTCTGGCAGCTCAGCTGTGACTTGACTGGACTCATGAAGATCAGCTGTGACTTGACTTGACTCATGAATGTCAGCTGTGACTTGACCAGACTCAGGATAATAAACTGTGACTTGATTTGACTCGTGATGATCCACTGTGACTAGACTTGACTCAGGAAGATTAGCTGTGACTTGACTATACGCATGATAATGAACTGTAACTTGACTTGACTCATGACGATCAACTGTGACTTGACTTGACTCATGAAGATCAGCTGTGACTTGACTTGACTCAGGAAGATTAGCTGTGACTTGACTAGACTCATGATAATAAACTGTTACTTGACCTGACTCATGATGATCAACTGTGACTAGACTCGACACATGACTATCAGCTGTGACTTGACCAGACTCAGGATAATAAACTGTGACTCGATTTGACTCATGACGATCAACTGTGACTAAACTCGACTCAAGAAGATCAGCTGTGACTAGACTTGACTCAGGAAGATTAGCTGTGACTTGACTAGACTCATGATAATAAACTGTTACTTGACCTGACTCATGATGATCAACCGTGACTTGACTAGATGCTGTTGTGTCCGCCATCTTGTGAGTGTGCTCCGCTGTCGCCGCCATTTTGTGAGCGTGCTCTGGTACAGCCACCACTTCAGTCACACACATTGTGTCGCGTTCTTCGTCCGCGACACCCACAGTAAACAAAGATCAGACAGTCAACAAAGCATAATCCATGAACTGAGCGAGTGATGAACGTGGACCCTCTCGTCTAAGCTTAGCCCTAAGAGGTTGATTTATGCCATCGCAGAAAAACTCTATCAATAAACAGCCCGGTAACTCAGAATAGTGAGCGATGACTTTAACAAAAAAAAAACTCTGATATGGTTCTCCAATGATCGTGGACCCTGTTTAAGGGCTAACAAAATCCTTGCTGTGTCCATACCTGGCCAATGTTCCTCAGAAAAGCTGCTGGGTCCTTGTAGGGCTGAGTATTCTGTAACGGGGCTGACGAGACGTGAGACATGTGGATCCATCTGCAAGCTTTATTAAAGAGACGTGGTATAACAGGCAGGGTCGAACAATGGCAAACAGGTATATGGCGGGCAAAAACACAAGAATAGTGACAGTTAGTGAGGCGTGCATTAATGAAGGTTTCTGCTAATTGCCAATTAACACTCAAACGTGGTTGATAAGTCTTTGCAGATATATTATTGTGGTTGAAGAAGGCTGACATGATGCTGTAGAGAGTTAGGATGCAGTTTCGAAGTAATTTTACTGTTATAATGGTGTTTTGAGTGGTTTCTTATAGTGAACACACTGTTTTAATTTGAGTACAAATTTCAAAGTACTTTACTGGCATGATTGTGGTAATATTGCCAAAGCATTAGACACCAAACAAGTAATGACAAGAAACAGACGTATGCAATATAAATAACAAATAATGATTCATGAATAAAAATCCCATTCAAATATATATGGTCTTTGATTAGAAGTGTTGCTGAAAAATTAATTTTCTGCAATATTTGCAATACTTTTGGTTATATAATAAAAAACATATTTTCTTTTATATTTTCTCCTCTTGAAGACAGAAGTCAAATACAGTAGCAAATACCAGTAATGGGCTCTCTATCTTTTCATTTTGAGACACATAAAAGACACATAGACATAAAAAAGAAGCATAGATGCATTAAAAAACAAAAACAAAAAACAATAGTAGCATAAACAAGGTTATCATAGTTAAACTAAACAAAAACTATTTAAAAAATGTTACTTGAAATAAAAATTCGAATATTTAAAAATCTTAAATAAATATTATTAAATTTTAATTATTCAAATATGCATAAATATTATTTTTATAATAGATAAATAACAAAAAAATTGATGCAATAAAATAAATACAACTAGGACTGAAATAAAGACTATAAAAATATTTTACAATTATTAAAAAAAAGAAGAAGTGAGTATATCTGTATAGCACATTTAAAAACAACTAAAGTGCTTTCTATTGAAACTAAATTCCAACAGCTTAAATAACAAAATCCAAAAAATCAGTAAAACAAGGTACAATCGACTAAATTCAAACTATTAATAAAAACTAGAATATGTCTCAATGAGACTAAAATAACACTGAGCCTAATGAGAGAAGATTATCAGTGGAAAGTCCTAAATTAGAGATGAATGTCAGACTCATAGCCTGTTTGCTCTGACATATGGTGCATCTGTGCCTCGGGTGACCCGAGCTCACGTCTCGACTCGTGCCCATTGCTTTCTCTCTCACCCTATACTGAAATAAATGTGTGAAAAAAACTCAATAACGCATCACGCAGTGGAAATCAATGTGCACTGAGATGCTGTCTATGTAGAGTGTTTCAAATCAGTCACATATGAGGTGAGGCCCATTTCAGTTAGGGTGCTGCCCTATGTAGACAGCAGACCACAAAAAAAACTTGAGTTGTGCACTCAAAGTTTACTACTGTTATACTTAAAAAGTATACATTTATAAAAGTGTTCTGGTCTGAATCAGGTGAGAAATCTGAACAGATCAAGCTCCGTTTACAAGCCAAAACAAAAAAGAAAGAAAAAAAAGCCAACTTTTTCACTGGAGGAAGAGTTATTATAGATTATAGACTCTGTGTATTTGAGTTAAAAACATCTTAATGCTGGATGTGTTTCAGCTTTTGTCTTCTCCAGATGTTAACTGATGGACTGGAGTGCTGTGGATTGTTGTGATGTTTTTATCAGCTCTCATTCTGACGGCACCCATTCACTGCAGAGCAAGTGTTGCAATGCTACATTTCTCCAAATCTGATGAAGAAACAAACTCATCCTAATCTCGGATAGCCTGAGGGTGAGAACATTTTTAACCAATTTTAAATTTAGCTTGAGCTGTTATTTTAAATGCTTTTTAAGATATGCTTTTTAAATTAGTCAGATTTTGAGATGATCTGCATTTTGCGTGTCATATTTGCTACCATGATATTGTATTTAACATATCGGCATCAACAATGGTGTTACAAATTGTTATGATCTAGGAGAATATAATGTAACATTCAGATATGAAATTACTGCTGGAGGTGAGCTGGAGAACAGAAGCAACCATGATGCATAAACTAAACTCCTCATCAGTCATGCACTACTAAAACCCACTTTATATCGTTTAACTTTTTCGGTTTTGCATGATAGCAGCCATTTATGAACATCTATGCAAGGATGCACCAGCTTCTGCTCCATCAATAAACCCAGATTCCTTTAAGCGCTGCTAGATTTAGACATGATCAGGTCTTCAGACCGCGGCTGCGCTGCTGATACGGTGTGATGTTGAATTCATGAAACTCTTGTCACAGCAGAGGCAGATGGAGGGTAGACTCTTCATTTTCTGCCTTTTCCCCCAAAATATCCTCTTAGCAGCATCTGAGCAGAGATCTCAAGTGTCTTTGATGTTTAATGCATAGGGATGCCTTGTGCCTGGGGATAAAGAAGACTAGTCTGTCGAGAGAGTGAGGGGGATACAGTCCGGATTAGTGCGTGGGACCGGATCGGATGTGATGAATTTATCAGTGACAAAGGAATCTTCATATTCATCCTGTGTGCAAACTAAGGCTAAAAGATGCATTGAAAACAGCACAGGGACCACCAGCTTTAAGTGTTTGTTCTTGCATGAATATTGTTTGAAACCCCCATTTATGGATCCAATTTACTAGCCCAATTCAAAATAGTCATGCATATTATTCTATTTTACAGTAGCATGAATACACTTAGAAATGCTTATAGGTTTTAGAAATGTAAATAGCACACAACATCAGTTTAGGAAAGGATTATCTGCTGGAACACGTGTAAGAAGAAACTGACTAAAACACAGAAGAGAAGCTCCTTTCTTGCTCGTCCACGGTTGTGGTTGTGTTAAATGATAATTTCCAGAGCTCCTGTTAAGCGTTATAAACACAATGATATAATTATTGTCACTTGATTAACAACAAAACAGCAAACACTTCATTTTCTAGACAGCAATAGGAGAACAGACCCTAATTCATCAACGTATAATGTGGAAACATACCGCTTAAATTAAACATGCCTGAAGACTCATGGACAAAATGAAGAAGTAAAGGAAGCGCAGAGTGAGTTTCAGTTTTGGCTCGAATCACATTTCATTAATTAAGGGTACAGTTTGATTAATGATAGCATGCGTGTGGAAAAGTGAGAGAGAGAGAGAGAAAACATACTGAACATACTGTACGTCTGTCTCTCACAGCTTCATGAGTTTGACATTTACTGAAGTCAAATTATAAATATCTTTAGAGCATCCAAAGTTTTCTTCCATACTGCATGAAGGACGCATTTTAAGAAAACGAAATCTGAATAACCCATGTTTACACAGCAGCAGATACAATTTCCAATGCATTTTGTAGAAACTTTTCTCCAAAGCGACTTGCGTTGAATTGAAGGTGAACATGTTATCATGCATTCCCTGCGAATAGAACCCATGACCTTGGTGTTGCAAGCTTCATGATCTAATGTTTGAGCTAAAGAATGACATATTCACACGTGGTTTGGTTACAAAAGACAACCGTATTGACTATCTGAACGTTTAGCAGTTGAAAACACATTTTGAGAGCGAGTTTGGCATTATATATATATATGAAAACATTATTTCTGAATGTTCTATGAATGATCAAAACGTTTATTTTTAAAAAAAATATTTTTGCATGCAAACGTTACTTCCTGTTTGCACCATGAGAACATGATGGCTGCATCAAAGCTCTTAAACGAAAGGCTGGTAAAGTATCTTAACATAAAGATATGATAACGATTTTTGGTACATGTTATCTTTAAGGTGTCTAGTATTAATATATGAATGCACAATTATTCATATTGTTGGGTGTGGTCATAGATTGAGTAAACATATTGATGGCAACAATAGTGACCGGTGAGATAATAATACAGTGCATAGGTTTAAACACAAGTGCAGTTGTTAGTGAAGGTTGCACTAAAATGTTGCAATGACAAAATATTGCACTAAATTAAAAGTTACAAAAAAGTAGCTAGCCGCACACTGAATCCAATGCAGACTGGGAAAGTCTAGAAAAAACATAAAAAAAAAAAAAAAAAAAGGATTTTGTTTTTAGGATTTGGAGTGCTACAACATTTTCTTAAGTCTCACTAAATTAAAAGTTCAAATGTTACAAATAAGTTACAGTATCGATGTTGTAATACTGGTTGCACTAATATACAAAAAATGATATATGTTACAATAAAGTAACAATTTTGAAATACGTTGATGGCTGTATTTTTTGTTTGTTTTTTATCTCAGTATTCCTATCAGTGTTGTATAAGGGATTTTATGCATACTAAAAACAACCCTAGAATGTGATCAAACAGAGATATATAAAACTTTGATGACTGCAGAGATATGTTAATTCAGTGACCGACCACAAAACACTTTTTCTAAAAAAAAATAAAATGAATACAGTTATTTCAAAGGGTCACCAATGACACGTAATTTGGATATTTTCATGTCTGGGAAGCATGTGTGATTAAACGGGTTAACTTGGTTAGCTGGTCACAGACAGAGCACTAGTAGTCACCGCTGATAGTAAGCACGACTGAACGGAGCTCTCGTGAAGCCACAGAAGAGAGCACGAGCGCTCAGAGCGCGGAGGAAACCAGAGGCAAATGCTGCTCGGAACTACATTTCTTCGGATGTTAAGTGAAGATCAATGTCTCTGTGGACTCGGTCGGTCAGCTCATCCTGATATATCAGAGAAATGCCCGTATTTAGGTAAGAGAAGACGCGCTTCAGCTTTGGCTGGATCTCGGAGGTGTCCGCTGAACCGCTATAGTGTGTTACGCAGTTACTTTAACCTTAGATATGAGCTCGTTTTTAATAAGAATTTGCAAATTAAATGTTCCCAAGTTAAATGAAATGTAAAAATGATTCGAATGAAGCTTTGTGGAGCATTGTTCTGGTCAAATCCTGTTTTGATGTCTTGTAGTCGCATTTAATATTTAATTCACACAACAACAGTTTCAGCAGTTTCATCCGTGCAAAGCGCAGTGCTTATTGAGTTATCTATTGCAGACTGAAAAATATTGCCATTTAATGTAAATATGCCCATGTGTCACATGTCTTATGTTATCTAGATAGTGAGAAGCAGAATGAAACTCATTCATCAGAGCGCTAGAGCGGTTTGGCTGACATGTGTTCATGTTTTCTTGTCATAGTCATGGGCAAATTCACTTTAATGGCACATTATGCAGTTGAGTTTTTCATTAGATTTGGCAAATGTGATTTGTGTGAGTGTGAGGATGGAGAGGTCTATCAGGCACTCAATAAACCCGCTGAATTCTCATATTGGACCTGGGTTTACTAGTCTGGAAAAAGTAGAGTTTTAGCTGTTAGGACTCTCATTCTGACGGCACCCATTCACTGCAGAGCATCCATTGCTTAGACACTGATGCAGTGCTACATTTCAATTCAGTTTAATTTCTAAATCTGTTCCCATGAAGAAACACAAAAAACTAAAACTTTGACATGAAAAGAGAAATTAAAAAATAAAATTTAATTCAAAATATTAATAAAAACTATAATACATCAGTGATACTAAAATAACACTGATCCCCACTTCGCCTGGTCATTCATGTGTTCAGTATTCCTAAATCATACAACATTTCTGACTCCACTTGAAGGCCATGTAAGTGGTGGGATTAATGATTTTTACCTGTCAATTTATTGTCTGGAGCAGTTTATTGTACTGTAACCCAATGAATATAGTGATGCTTGGCTTGGCAATCTAATTGCAGCATTTCAGAGTGTCACAGGGCAAACCAGCAATCTAGTTAAGACATAACTAAACCCTGAGTAACAGCTGGGTTGAGAGGTTGATCTGAATGACGGCCATATTCTGTCCTACCGAAGGTCAAAAATAAGATAATGAAGCCACCCCAGGGGCACGGGCTATCATCATTGATGGCCTCTGTAAAGCACCAACTCCATCAGTCTTACAGGCTTGATTGGCCATCAATCACAGTATCTCTGGATGGCGCGGTGGGAGGGTTGTCATATTGCTCTACGGGATCGACCGCCTCTCCATATCTCCACGAGTAGAGGATGAATCTCCCTGGCTCTTCCTCCAGTTTTAGCTGTGTGGGACTGGTCTTGATTTCAGTTTTCTAGCTTCTCTGCCTTGACCTTTTGGTTCTTTGCAAACTTGAGTGACAAATCGTGCAGAAAGTGTGACAGCTGATCCATTATTTCTCCTCATACGTCCTCCCCGGTGTATAAGCCCGCACTTGAATGAAAGATCCTTTGGGATTTTGCACTGTTGTAAGAGGATACGTTTTTGGATTGAGGTGTTCCCATCAGGTCAGAGTTACCATAATTCTGTAAAGATGACAAGTGAGAAATAATACAGATTGGCTCAGATTTTTGGTGATTGTTTTGATCTAAATCCTAAGAGGACATTCATGTCTGAATGAAAGAGTTCCAATTTTCCTTTCTGTTATTTAATGTAAGGCCCTTTAAAATCTTGTAAATTGTTTTCCCAAATTCTGTTTTTCTTTTTAATTTTTCTGGATTCAATTTTGAATGGCTTAATTCATTTTTAATTATCAAACCACATTTCTACTCAAAGTCTTTACTCTGTTACAATTTTATGATTTATTAAAACTTATGAGAGTGGCCTTTTAAATGTTAAATTTTTTCCAAAATTATGTGTTAACATTTTTCTGGATTCCATTTTTAATTGCTTAATTCATGTTTTTTTATCATCAAACCATATTTCTAATCAATTAAATTAATTACACTGTTACAAATCGAGAGCAGCCTTACTTCGGTTGCTCTGTGTCTATAGTGGTTAAACATGAGATATAATTCGTTTTGGGTAAATCTAATGGACAGTCTTTGGTTTCATTAATCTATAATTTGTTCCAGAGCAAATAGTTTTGGCTGAGAGCAAAATCTCATCACGTTATATTTTATGTAACTTTAATGCTGTATTTCAGAGCGCTGCCTTTGTACTTTTGACTGAATTTTCTAGCAACTTTTATGATGGCTGTTGTTGTTGTTTATTAAATAATATTATTCATTACATAATATTTTATATTGAGGAAAACAGTGTGGTGTTTGTGTGTGTGTGTTCATGATGGTATTCAAGTGACATTGTTCCGCCATTAGATGGCGACAAGAGACTGTTTTACGAGTCAGCAGTAAAGACTTTTATATTGAAAGAGACTGAAATGGAAGTTATTTTTACTTTATTTTTACTCAACAACAGCTTGTAAGACGCAGTTAACAAATGCACTGAGCAGAGCTGTCATCAGAAATCACCCTTAACAGATGAAAGATAGTACGACAAAGATATCGCTTTCCTCAGCGGATATTCAAACTCATGTTTTATTGTGAATATGAGATTGAGCTGAAGAATGAATGCTGTATCAGATGCAGGTAAGTTAATCACACTTGCTCAGTCCATCTCTCTCATAATACTCTACATAATACAGTGAGCTTTTAATACAGTGATACAATAAGCTTTTAATGAAGCAACAACATTCCTTTTCGTTATAAAGTTCTAAATAACCTTTTTGATTTAGTAACCGATCTTTGAGCTCAGCTGGTTGACTGTCAATCGAGACTGTTTACCAACGTGTAGAAATGCAATGTCACCCGAGACGTGAGATATGGCTGTTATATCAGCACGCTGTTATTCCTTGCAGCCGAATCACAAGCCAGCTGATATACCAGCCATATCGCCTGCTACCGTGTTATCTTGCTAATATATATAATATATATATATTATATCATATGGAGCTGGACGATATGGCCAAATTGATATCACTATATATTTCCTTAATTCCGTTCGATACGATATAATTCCGAATATCGCTATGAACACTATTTTATCTGAAGAGATCTTTTGTAACATCTCATGTCCTTTATATGCACTTTTGATCAATTTTAAGGCTTCCTTGCTAAATAAAAGTATTAATTTCTTTCCCAAAAATAATAAAAATTATACTGAATGGATTAGTGTATAATGTTACAAAAGCTTTTTTTTTCATATGAATGCTGATCTTTGGATCTTTCTATTCATCAAAGAATCCTGAAAAAAAAATTACTCAACGGTTTTTCAACCTTGATAATAATCAGACATGTTTCTCGAGCAGCAAATCAGCAAATATTATACTGATTTCTGAAGATCACGTGACACTGGTGACTGATTAATGATGGCGGAAAATTTAGCCTTATGTATGATCATAGGAATAAATTACATTTTAAAATCTTTTAAAATAGAAAGCAATTTTAAATGGTAAAAATATTTCAACAGTTTACTGTTTTTGCTGTACTTTGGATCAAATAAATGCAGCCTTGGTGAGCATAAGAGAATTCTTTAAAAATATATATAACAACAACAAAACCTGGAAATGTTGCTGGAGACCAAGGTTATTATAGTTTTGCATTTTTAAATTCGTTTTATTTTAATATCGTTTTCAAATTTTCAATACAATTTAGTTTCGTTTTTATTGGTTTCATTAATAATTTTGTTAGTTTTAGTTTTTATTTTGTGAACACATTCTATTTAGTTTTTTTATATAGTTTAGTTTCAGTTTTAGTTTTAATTAAAGTTTATTAGATTTAACAGATCACTTCCAGAGCGCAGGCCAAAGAAAGACTTAGGCTAATTTAACCTTAGTGATGCAAACGTCTAGCGACACCAAATTAAAGCATGCTGAGATTGATTAGATGGTAAAAGTATACAAATACACACCAACATGAAGCAGTCATGCCTTTTTAAGTCTACAAAAGTTGCGCTCACATTATATGTAAAACGCACTAGACTGAATGATAAATGTGTGTTGTGATATTTAATTTGAAAATAAATGTAGCTAATTTCTTTATATTATAGCCTATGTCTTTCATCTTATTTAACTATAATCACTGTCGTGTCTTGCTCACTTTCCCGCGAATAAACGTGCATAAATAAGTGGGACTGATGAAATGCAATAATAATAGTGGAGCCTCAACATTGGATTTGCAGCGTTGCGCATTCTAGCCATTCGCGCTGCAGCTGAAGTGAATGACAGCTTGAGAGCACTCGTTGCTCGCTTTCTGTAGCCTATATCATTTTATTTTTAAAATTTATTTTTAATGCTTCTGTAAAGGACTAACTGCCGCATAGCCTATACACTGCAGAGTTTAAGGGAAACAATGGCACTTAACAGTAAAGTCATATCTAAATATGTTCTTTTCATTTATGAAGATTTAAGTATGTAGTTTAAGCACATTTGTTCAAAACAGCCTGGCAGATTGTTCACAAGATGTAGGCAAAAGTTTGTATTGTATACAGGAAGGATGCGCGTTCTTATCATTCCTCTGTTGCGCTGCTTGTCTATTTCTCTTCAAAGCACCAACTTAAAATGCCTATTTTGGTGTGATTGCTTGTGTCACATGAGGAAATGAATAATTTTGCCTTACTGATGCAGTAGACTATTTAATGCGGGTGCGGTTCAGGTTGCGGGTCGGGTACAGAATTAAATTGGTGCTGGTTGCTGTCGGATAACGGGTCGTGTGTTCTGTTGTGTAGCTACTGGATGCAGGTTTACCTAACAGCACCGGTGCAGGACTCTGCTTTAAACTGCTTTGCGTCTCTCCGTCAGATAACTTCACGTGCATGATGCGCCATTTACGGGGCTTATTTAAAATGAAAACTCATTCTCTGCCAGCAGGAGGCGCTTTTAGAGTTTTAAAACTGGTAATGTATATCGAAATATCGGAAATGTGTTTAAAAATCATATCACCCTTATTGAAAAAAATAAAATAAAATATCGCAGTACATTTTGATATCGAATTATTGTCCAGCCCCTATATATATATATATATATATATTATACACCAGTTCGTTCTGGTCTCAAATCTGATTGTTGTAGCAACCGTGAGATATTGTACTGGTATCGCTACTGGAACGCCCTTTCACAATTTTGTATCACTCGGCTTGTTCTAGTGTGCGTGTCTATGTTTTTTTTTTAATTAGTCACTGAGCTAATCGTAGATTCCTTAGATAATATAAAAAGAAACGTCTAGCTTCGCGGTCTCTCTCTCTCTCATTTGGATGCACGTCTTGCTGCATTGTTTCTCTTATAACCTCATTATTTCTCACTAATAACCTCATTGTTTCTCTCTTATAACCTCATTATTTCTCACTATTAACCTAACTGAAGCAGCACATGCCCTTGATACAAATTCTAAAAGTGTTTAACTCAAATTGAGCTTGGAATCCGTGGCGGAAGGAAGTAGTTCCGCACAAAAGAGGGTTTTATTAGGCACTCCGTTATTTCTTGTTTAATTACACACATGTTCTGTCGAACTGTTTTATAAACGCAATATCACTCTCGTTCTCGAGCGATACCGGCTCTATATCAGCATGGCTGTGATTGTCTCGTGCAACCAACTCAATAATTCATCTCAAATTGTGAAACTCGTGTATTAAATTTAGTGCACACAGACTGAAGTAGTTTAATCTTTGGTTCTTTTAATTGTGATGATGTTGGCTCACATTTAACAAAACCCACCAATTCACTATCTCAACTAATTAGAATACTTCATAAACATTTTTATTGAATTGTTGGCCTTCTGGAAAGTATTTTCATTTACTGTACATGTACTCAAAACTTGGTAGGGGCTCCTTTTGCTTTAATTACTGCCTCAATTCGGCGTGGCATGGAGGTGATCAGTTTTGTGGCACTGCTGAGGTGGTATGGAAGCCAGGTTTCTTTGACAGTGGCCTTCAGCTCATCTGCATTTTTTGGTCTCTTGTTTCTCATTTTCCTCTTGACAATACCCCATAGATTCTCTGTGGGTTTCAGGTCTGGTGAGTTTGCTGGCCAGTCAAGCACACCAACACCATGGTCATTTAACCATTTTTTGGTGCTTTTGGCAGTGTGGGCAGGTGCCAAATCCTGCTGGAAAATGAAATCAGCATCTCAATAAAGCTTGTCAGCAGAAGGAAGCATGAAGTGCTCTAAAATGTCCTGGTAGATGGCTGAGTTGACTGTGGACTTCAGAAAACACAGTGGGCCAACACCAGCAGATGACATTGCACCCCACATCATCACAGACTGTGGAAACTTAACACTGACTTCAAGCAACTTGGCTATGAGCTTCTCTACCCTTCCTCCAGACTCTAGTACCTTGGTTTCCAAATGAAATACAAACCTTGCTCTCATCTGAAAAGAGTACTTTGGACCACAGGGCAACAGTCCAGTTCTTCTCCTTAGCCCAGGTAAGACACCTCTGACGTTTGTCTGTGGTTCAGGAGTGGCTTAACAAGAGGAATATGACAGCTGTAGCCAAATTCCTTGACACGTTTGTGTTTGGTGGCTCTTGATGCCTTGACCCCAGCCTCAGTCCATTCCTTTTGAAGTTCACTCAAATTCTTGAATCGTTTTTGCTTGACAATCCTCATAAGGCTGCGGTTCTCTCGGTTGGTTTCTTCCACACTGATCTTTTTCTTCCACACTTTTTCCTTTCCACTCAACTTTCTGTTAACATACATGGATACAGCACTCTGTGAACAGCCAGCTTCTTTGGCATTGAATGTTTGTGGCTTGCCCTCCTTGTGAAGTGTGTCAATGATTGTCTTCTGGACAAATGTCAGATCAGCATTCTTCCCCATGATTGTGTAGCCTAGTGAACCAAGCTGAGAGACAATTTTGAAGGCTCAGGAACATTTGCAGGTGTTTTGAGTTGATTAGCTGATTGGCATGTCACCATATTCTAATTTTTGTGATAGTGAATTGGTGGGTTTTTGTGAGCCAAAATCATCACAATTAAAGAACCAAAGACTTAAACTACTTCACGTCTGTGTGCATGGAATTTATTTAATACACGAGTTTCACACTTTGAGTTGAATTACTGAAATAAATGAACTTTTCCACGACATTCTAATTTATTGAGATGCACCTGTACATATTGTGTTTTAAAGAAGGCTCTGCTGCTCATCGAGGCTGCATTTATTTAATCAAAATACAGAAAAACAGTAATAATTGTGAAATATTATTGCAATGTTAAACCTAAGTTGTTTTAATATATTTTAAAATATTATTGATTCCTGTGATCAAAGTTGAATTTTCAGCATCATTACTCCAGTCTTCAGTGTCACATGATCCATGTTTATCCTATTTATATTGTCTCACATCATGTTAATGTTGAGAAAAACAATAATATCCACATGCTCGGGTGAAAGTTGGCTCCTCAGTCTGATAACAGTAAGAACGCACACTGACACAGACGTTCCCAAGACACAAAGATAACAGTGTGCTGAGCAAAGTTTCTTACAGCGCTTTGTGTTTTCTGTTCTTAAAGCACTCTCCATCCAGGAAACTAAAAGGAAGCATAGTCCTATGTCTCAAGATCATTTCTGTATTTTTAATCAAATAAATGCACCCTTTGGGACAAAAATTTTATATTTTTACTAAATTGTACTTGGATCTTAAATACAAAACTAATTCAATACATATATCATTCATAGTATATTATATTATATTATTCTCAGGAGATATTTTTAGGTCAACATGAAATGCTGTCCAAAATGCACTTTTTAAGGGTGAGGCATGATTTAATCCAGTTTATATCATAAAAGTGGGAGTATTAGAGAGGAACCACCTTAATATTAGGGATGGGAATTTTTTATAAATATTGTATTCGAACATTTGGGCTCATAAAAAAATGAATTGACAATAGTGGTTATTTGAAATGACGTTTTTTTTTTTTTAACACAAACAAAAAAAAAAAAAAAAAAAAACATAACAAAAAAAAAAAAAAACACAAAAAAAAAAAAAAAAAAAAAAAAAAAACAACAAAAAAAAAACAAAACACAAAAAAAAACCCCCCCCCCCCCCCCCCCCCCCAAAAAAAAAAAAAAAAAAAAAAAAAAAAAAAAAAAAAAAAAAAAAAAAAAAAAAAAAAAAAAAAAAAAAAAAAAAAAAAAAAAAAAAAAAAAAAAAAAAAAAAAAAAAAAAAAAAACAAAAAAAAACAAAAAAAAACAAAAAACAAAAAAAAAAAAAAAAAAAAAAAAAAAAAAAAAAAACGAGTAAGCGTTATTGTTAATAATCAAGATTCTGAACAAGCTTATAATTAGGCATCATGCACAACAATGTTCTACGACAATGTTACGTTATATAGACGTTATGTCTGTTCTTTTAGTTGAAAACGTGTGTAAAAAAAAAGATATATATATATATATTCACTCATTCATTTGACAAAAGTAATTCCGTTTAGTAATTCCATTTAGGATTTATCATGGATTCCCTGCATTTACGGCCAGCAAAGCAACATGTAGTAAAACTCAAATTGTGTTTTTAATTTTTCAAAATAATAACTTGCAGGACCGAATGTACTATTTTTCACACCACTGTATATAAATATCAGTTGTCACTCTATATATCTCAATAATACAGTATGTCTTAAGGCTGGAATACACTACACGACTGTTCAACAGTGAAAGTAAAGCTTCTGGAAACAAACGCTCCTCAAAAGATCCTGAGGATCAGATTTGAGACTCTAAAACATGATTGATGGAGAATCAAGTAAAGCTGAGCTGCTTCAGTGCAGTAAGTGTTCATCTGGAGATATTACTGCACTTATTCTGACGCTTACTTGATCAAAATCAGTCAAGATCTGACAGCAGAAAGACATGAGAAGCAATAGTATACAATAGTTGCTCATGTAAAATTTTTAGGATAAAGGCATCTGTTTTGGACCTGAAAACCAGACGATTATGCATTCTGCTTTTTCTGCAGCCGGCCGTGTGAGCTAGGCAGGTGCGGGTCGAAAGTCACTGAGAAATGTGCTTGGTTTTCTTGTCTGTATGTGTTTAAGTATAGACGTGAGTCATACACACTTGCTCTTTAAGGCAAGAGAGTGATGAAGAGAATAAGACAAGACATTTCCCTCCGTTCGCCCTTTTCATGTTGACTCAAACTCAGAATTCACACTCGCACCAATCCAGTTTCCTCAGGCTCTGGCTGCAATCTGCTGCAAACTCCTGTTGAGCCAGAGAGACGGCTGGACTGATTACGTGTGCGATTGAGACCAAGGGTGCAGGATCTATCTGTGGAGCTTACGGTCATTTTCACAGCTGATATCTGCTGCATCTGAACGTCACACTGTTTCGAGTGTGTCTGAATGTATGTATGTGGGTGTGATAATGAGATGCGTAGGTAACTGCAGTTGTGACTGATTTGAAATGCACTACATAGGCATGCCACACAAATAGTGCTCGTCACATGAAGCACGTATAGAATCCATTCACAGCTGACACAGTAGAGGCTGACATTCCCATATTGCAGCTAACAATGCGTCTCTATAAGTATAAAAAATATGCAGTACACACGTATAATAGGTTAAAGGAAAATTAGAACGTGCTGATCCATTCTCAGGCGTGCTGAGATTGGGATGAGTTTGTTTCTTCATCAGATTTGGAGAAATGCAGCACTGCATCAGTGTCTCAGCAATGGATGCTCTGCAGTGAATGGGTGCCGTCAGAACGAGAGTCTGATAAAAACATCACAATAATCCCCCAGTAATCCACAGCACTCCAGTCCATCAGTTAACATCTGGAGAAGACAAAAGCTGAAACAATGACGTTTTTAACTAAAATACATTGAATCCATAAATGAAACTAAAATGTAGTTAAATGAACAAAAACTTTACCAGAACCTTGTTATTTTGGTGAAAAGTGGAGCCAACCTTTTCATACTGCGGTACAAGACTATTTCTGCTAGCGTTCATGTTTTTCGGTTGTGCCAGTATATCAAGAGCTTGAAATCCCCCAATCATAGCTTTTCTGTTAAACTGATTCCGTACTACTCTTCCCTTTTTTTTGCTTTCTGCAATCGGCACCACCCAGTACTGTACAAAGTCAGCTGGAGTTCCTTTGAGTATTCTGCTTAATGAAATTGTCGTTCAGCAGTCCCTGCCTTTCTGTCAGGTATCTCGACGTATTGTTTGCTGATTAAACGTCCACTTACGCAACCAATAGTCTTTTGCTGTTGTTTTAAAAGAGAAACATTAATGCAACTTGGAATTATTGGAATTAGGGTTAGGAATTTCTCTGTTTTAATATTTGAGTAGGTTTTTGTTACACCAGTTTTTATAACGTAGACAGGGTAAGTGTATATCTTAAGTCTTTGGTGTTTATTTAGCCTCTAATTGATATCTTGTTATAAATCTGTACACTAGATGAGGTAATATAAACCATGCATATGAGTCGATATTCTATTGATTTCTGCTTAGTGGTGAAAGAGCAACTTCTGATGAAATATATAAAAATACCTTTCCCCTCCTTGCAATTAACATTGATCAAATAATATGTTTTTAACCATTATCCAGTAAGACAAAATATGCAAAAATGTGTAAGTTTTCCACGGACTAACAACTAGACTAAAAATGCTCAGAAACATTTAGTCGACTAAAATGACAAAACTAAAAACGGGACAAGTAAAAGAAAAGTTGCATTTGACCATGACTAAAAATCGCTGATGACCTGAACACTATTTCAAGGATCGAAATACTATGGACACCAGGTTTTAATTTTAATCTACTAATCGATATGCCAATTTTCTCTATAATGCGCTTGCTACAAATTTTGACAGATTTTACTGTTTTTGTTACTTAACTACATGGCATCTGCATTTTACGAGACAAAACATGTATAAATTCATTTGTGTGATCCATGATGGAAGGAGTCCCTAGTAAAAAAGTTATATATACTAAAATACATTTAGTTAGTTCAAATCTATTACATATTTACTACATTCGCTCAAGACTTACTGATATAAAATGTATAATTCAACTCTATTTGGAGTACTACTTGTGCTCAATGCACATTTCTTAATATCAAGCCTAAAATGGGTTTTAATGTCACTACTGATGAGGATTTAAAAAATTGAATTTTTTCTTTAATAATATCGGTCTTTAAATGCAAGATTACCTGATGCATACTCGCACTAGTTCCACTTTAGCACAATCAAATATACTTAAGTATATATTTAGTTGGACTTCAACACAATTAAAGTGCATTAAGTACAAAATGAGTTGTTCCAATTTAGCAGAATTTAAGTATACCAAAAGTACAATTGCAGGGTATTTTTATATATGTAGTGTTCTACTTAGCATGAAATAAATGTATTTCAAGTGCATTTTAGTATATTTATTTTTCACTAGTCAGTTGATAAAGCCATAAAATTAACTGTTTGGTTTCTACAACGTTCGCTCATGAGCAAAAATCGGCCTTTAAACTGGAAAGAAATAAAGATTTGAGGTTTATCGTGATAATTAGGATATCGACTTCTGTGAGGTATCAAAGGATTCTGTACTCATATCTTTATTTTGCAGATTTCTGCTGCACATGTTTTTCTTCCCTAGTTGGCAAACGGCAAGAGTTCAACCCTTCTGGATGAACCATCTGGATCTCTGATATCTCTGTGTGACAGAAACGAAACAAAAGCGAGTCCAGTGCAAGGCAGCGGTTTCACGAAGCTGGAATTATGATCTCTGTTAATTACCTTAATCTGAAGCTTAGTGTTTCTGGGAGAGTGGTTACGGAGATTATTGCATCTCATACACTGTTACTCTCACTGTGTTGCACTGTGTTTCAATTAGGATTTTGGCTTCCAGTGATTATGAACACAAGATACAGTAATTGAGGTAAAACCACTGGGTTGCACAGTGATGCTCTAGTTTTGTTTTGTGTTATAAATCCAGCGCATCTCTTGCTTTACAGCAGTGCGCTTTCGTCCTTTCCTAATTGTTAAGTTCTTCCACCACATCATAGTTGATCTTATGTATAACTAATTTAAATGTATTTATTTTTTTACATTATTTGTTTAAATATGTATATATAAAAAAAGTTTTTTTGTTTTTTGTCTTTTATTTTACATTTCTGTTTGTTATTGTCAGTTTATTTATATTTAGTGTTCAAAGGAGTTTTTTTCTGTTATTTTTCTTATGGTTTTATTGAATTTTCTTATTTATTATTATTATTATTTTGTTTTTTAACATTTTTCACGTCGATTTTTCATGAATTATACTTCAGGAATTTTCCACTGATAGAATCTAGCAGTTATATCTATTTACATTTCTGTTTTTTTTTCAGTGAATTATATTTCAAGTTTAACGAAATCCGCCTTTATTTTATTTTATTATTTTAATTTATTTTGGATTTTTATTTCATTTTTATTTAATTTAATTTTATTTAATTTAATTTTATTTTATTTAATTTAATTTAATTTAATTATTTTATTTTATTTTATTTTACATTTTCAATTTTATTTATTATTAATTTAATTTCTTTAATTTATTTAATTTAATGTAATTTTATTTAATTATTATTATTATTGTTATTATTATCATCATCATCATCATCATTTTTATCTTATCTTATCTTATCTTATTTTAGAAATAATCACGGTCTCCGTATAATCGTCATTATGTTTTTTTTGCCTTGATCGACACTGAATTAATGATTTTTGCTGCTTGCACAATTTACTTAATTAAAATAAGCAAAAGCAGCACAATTGCTGATCATTCTGTCACTACCTAATTTTATTGTTAAATCTATTTAAATATGAAAAAAAGAAGTTTACTTAATCCACTCGTTTTGGGAAGACCTGAATAATTTTTGTTGCGTTAACTGAAGCTGATTGTTAGTTCCCAGCATGCTTTGCAGAGGGCTGGATCAGGAGAGTAAATGCTGAAATGATGTGTTAGCGTTTCAGTGACCTGCTTCTGTTCTTCTCCAGATTGACTCCAGCGCACTGAAGCTCTCATCATCTCACCATGGCCTTCTTCAGCTCTTTATTTGCCCTCCTCTTCATCAGCAGGTAAGAGCATTGTGTCATGACTCAAACTCATTTAACCGGGTTTGATGTTTCTAAATCAGACTAGTGCTGCTAGAATAGTACGCTAACAATTAAAGGGTGTAGTTATTCAGCACTTCATTAAAGGAAAAGTTAAACGTCGTATGCTCTCTCTCTTTTCTTTTGGTGTTTCATTTAGAGAAAGAAAGGCATATTTTGATATGGACTTTGGGTGAGCTATTCCTCATGTGAAATGTTTCTGGAAATGTTTCTGGAAATCAATAAAAGCAATATTTAGGGAAGGATGTTTGGATATTAGGTTTCAACAAACATATACTGTTTATAGTGCAATATAAGGCTGCACGATTTGGGGGGAAAAATCGAATTGCGCTTTCTCTGATAAATAATAAATTTGCGGAAAAAAAGGCTTAAACGGTTTTTTATTTATAAATTTTTTAGGGCTGCATGATTTGACCAAAATGTTGTGATTATATATATATAGATATAGTATCAATATGGCTATGACATAATAATAATAATCTTACTAAAATATAAAATGTAATACACTAAAAAAACTCTGACCTAACAATCAAGTGTTTAAAAAAAATAAGATTTGTGGTTGTGATTTAAATTGCAATTTTTTAAGAAAGAAACATGTGTGCTCTGTTTTTAGGGATGGCATTTCCTAAAATTGTTTGATTGTATATTAATATGGCCTATGAAATAATATAATAATATAATATAATGATAAAGTAACAACAAGAATTTTTTTTGCTAATATTTTATGTGATTTTCAATGAATTATATTTAACCTTCATGAAATCCACTTTTTTTTTTACGTTCAATAAATGCATAACGTCTCCAAAGTCGGTGATTGAATGAGTTAAAAAATCTCAGTCTCCAAAAATATTACTATTCTAGTAGCGTCACTGTAGATTAAAGATTATGTTTAAATTTACCTTACAACGGTAAAATTACAATCCTGTGTTTACGGCTGGCTTCATTTTATTTATTTAGTTATTTCTAATGTTACCCCATCTATCTATCTAGCTAGCTATCATCTATCTATCCTATCATCTATCTATCTATCTATCTATCTATCTATCATCGCCTATCTATCTATCTATCTATCTATCTATCTATCTATCTATAAATCCATCTATCTATCATCTATCTATCTATCTATCTATCTATCATCTATCTATCTTCTATCTCTCTATCTATCTCTCTTCTATCTATCTATCCATCTGTCTATCGGTCTATCTATCTATCTATCTATCTCTCTTCTATCTATCCTCTGTCATCGGTCTATCTATCTATCATCTCCCTATCTATCGATCTAATCCCCTATCTATCTATCTATAATCCATCTAGCTATGCTCTATCTATCTTATCTGTCTCTCTTATCTATCTATCTATCTATCTATCTATCTTCTAGCTATCTATCTATCTCTCTATCTATCCATCTGTCTATCGGTCTATCTATCAATCTATCTATCTATCGTCTGCCATCTATACTCTCCACCCTCTTCTATCTATCTATCTATCTATCTATCTCATCTATAATCTATATATCTATCTATCTATCTATCCCTCCATCCATCATCCTCCATCCTCATCCATCCATCCATCCAGCCTCCATCCATCTATCTATCTATCTATCTTCTACTATCTATCTATCTATCTATCTATCTATAATCCATCTATCTATCTATAATCCATCTATCTATCTATCTATAATCTATCTATCTATCCATCCATCCATCATCCATCCATCCATCCCTCCTCCATCTATCTATCTATCTATCTATCTATCTATCTATCATCTACTATCTATCTATCTATCTATCTATCTATCTATCTATAATCCTCTACTATCTATCTATCTATCTAGTATTTTCTATCTATCTATCCATCCATCCATCCATCCCTCCATCATCCATCCATCCATCCATCAACCATCATCCATCCATCCATCCACCCACCTATCTACTATCTATCTATCGATCTATCTATCACACCATCTATCTATCTATCTATCTATCTATCTATCTATCATCTATCTATCTATCTATTTAGCTATCTATCTAGCTCCTCCTATAATCCATCTATCTGTCTCTCTATCTATCTATCTATCTCTCTCTCTATCTATCTATCTATCTATAATCCATCTATCTATAATCCATCCATCTATCCTATCATCTATCTATCTAGCTATCTATCTATCTATCTATCTATCTATCTAGCTATATATCCATCTATCTATCATCTATATATCCATCCATCCATCATCTATCCATCATCTATCTATCTATCTATCTATCGATCATCTATATTATCTCTCTATCTATCTATCTATCTATCGATCTATCTATCGATCTATCCCGCCATCCATCCATCCAGCCATCCTCCATCCATCCATCCATCCAACCATCAAATCATCCATCCATCCATCCATCCATATATCTATCTATCTATCTATCTATCTATCTTCTATCTATCTGTCTTCTATCTATCTATCTTCTATCTATCTATCATCTATCTATCTATCTATCTATCTATTTATCTTTCTATCTTTCTATCTATCTATTTATCTATTTATCTCTCTATCTATCTATCTATCTATCTCTCTATCACTATCTATCTATCTATCTATAATCCTCTCTCTATAATCCTCTATCTATCATCATCTAGCTTCGATCTATCTATCTAGCTTCTATCTATCTATCCTATCATAATCCATCTATCTATCTCCTAATCTAGCTATCTATCTGTCTATCTATCTATCTAACTATCTATCTATCTGTCTATCTGTCTATCTATCTATCTATCTATCTATCTAGCTATTATCTATCTGAGCTATCCATCCAGCCATCCATACCATCCTCCATCCAGCCATCCACCATCATCCATCCCTCTAACCATCCATCCATCGATCCATAATACACTCTTCTATCTATCTATCTACTATCTATCTATCTATCTATCTATCTTTTTATCTATCTATCTATCTATCTATCGTCCGTTTTATCCATCTATCTATCTATCTATCTAGCTATCTATCTATCGATCTATCTATCTATATATCTATCTATCTACTATCTAATACTCCAGCTATCCGATCTATCCTATCATCTATCTATCTATCTATCTATCTATCTATCTATACAAGCATATCTATCTATATATCTATCTATCTAACTATCTATCTATCTAGCTATCTATCTATCTATCTATCTATAATCCCTCTATCTATCTATATCTATCTATCTATCTATCTATTCATCTATCTATCTATCTATCTATCTATCTAATATTTTCTCTATCTATCTATCTATCTATCTATCTATCTATAATCCATCTATCTAGCATCTATCTATCTATTCTATCTATCTATCTATCTATCTATCGATCTATCTACTATCTATACTCCATCTAATCTATCTATCGATCTAATCTATCTACGATCTATCTATCTATCTATCTATCTATCTATCTATCTATCTATCCATCTATCTATCTACTATCTATAATCCTCTATCTATCTTCGATCTATCTATCTATCTATCTAGCTATCTATCTAACTATCTATCTATCTATCAACTATCTATCTATCATCCTTCTATCTATCTATCTATCTATCTATCTTCAGTCTAATTTTATCTATTTATCTATCTATCTATCTATAATCCATCTATCTATCTATCTATCTATCTGTTTCTGTCTGTCTATCTATCTATCTATTATCTATCTATCTATCTGTCTATCTTGTCTGTCTGTCCTGTCTTGCCTGTCTGTCTGTCTATCATCTATCTATCTATCTATCTATCTATCGTGTTAATGGTTCTATCTAATCTATCTATCTATCTATCTATCTATCTATCTATCTATCTAGCTATCTATCTATCTATCTATCTATCTGTCTGTCCTTCTATCTATTCTATCTATCTATAGCCATCTATCTATCGATCTCATCTCTAATCCCTATCTATCTTCTATCTATCTTAATCCATCTATCTATCTATATCTAATCTATCATCTATCTATCTATCTTAGCTATCTATCTATCTATCTATCTATCTATCTAGCTATAATCCATCTATCTATCTATCTTCTAACCACTTCTATCTATCTATCTACTACTATCGCCTCTATCTATCTAGCATCTTCTATCTATCTATATCTATCTACTATCTATCTATAATCATCAATCTATCTATCTACTACTATCTATCTATATATATATCTATCTATCTATCTATCTATAATTCCATCTACTATCTATCTATCTATCTATCTATCTATCTATCTATCTATTATCTACTATCTATCTATCTATCTACCTTCTATCCTATCTATCTTATCTATCTTCTATTCTGGCTGTCTTCTGTCTTCTGTCTGTCTAGGCTACTATCTATAGGATCTGATCTATCTATAATCATCTATCTATCTATAATCCATCTATTACTATAATCTATCTATCTATCTATCTATCTATCTATCTATCTATTTCTGTCTGTCATGTCTTTCTGCTGTCTGTCTATCTTCTATCTTATTAAAGGGAAAACCAGATCAACAAATCATTCTTCATAATCTAATTAGGGTGATAAAAAACAACAACATTTGACTCCTTATGCATGCATAACTTGTGCAGTGCAATAACGATGTGATTTGCAGCTGTCTCACTTTTCGTAATGTCATTAGGCTATATAGCATTTTATTTTAAAAATGGAGAGCTTCCTTGTGCTAAGTATAGGCCTGCCCTCTACTAAAGATTTTTCTAGTCAACTAGTCGCATGTTATATTAAATTGATTAATATAATAATATATTAATTATTAAATATATAATTTATAAGCGCCATATACTTCAATATAGGCTATAGGCAGACATATTAGGGTAGAGCCTATTCTGCGCTCAAGCTCGCGCATTAAGCAATTGCCTCAAAGCACCGGCAAAGTGATTATGAACGTGTCGGGGGAAAAGAAGACATTTTAATTATTTATTAATAAACTTGTGCTTTTTGAGTCAGTGTCGGGTGCAAAGATGATGTTGCCGAATGCCGACGCTGACTCGCCATCTCCACATAGACGTGCCTTTAATAGAAATGCACCTACGGATTACAAAATTCAAGAATATTACAAAATCAAGTGGGCGAGTTTCTTATATTTATTTTATTTTTCATATAAAAATTATAATGACCTGTTTTGGTTATATTTACTATTAATTGCAGAAAGTGCGCTCAGCAAAAATAATGCGAATATTGATGGTTTTCACGCTTAAAAGTAAAGTAAAAGACCGCTTCTTAAACCAGAGTTTTTTTGGAGTTAAATTTTCGAGTTAACAATCAACTTGAAGATAGAAACGTGCAATTCCTGAGAATAAAGGCAAACTGCGCTATATGACCACAATTCAGACTTTTTTTTCTCGCAATGCGAGTTTATATCTCGCAATTCTGACTTTTGTCAGAAATTGTGAATATAACGCGCATGCAGTTTATAAAGTCAAATTGTGAGATACTAACTCTCAATTCTGAGAACTTTCATCCCCCCCCCTCAAAATGGACGTATACTCTTAATTGGAGATCTAAGTCAGAATTGCGAGAAAAACAATCAGAATTAAGGTTTATATCTCACATTCTGTGGAACAATCAGAATTGTGTAGATAAAACGTTGCAATTACCTTTATTTTTTTATTCAGTGGCAGAAACGGCTTCCATACCTTATTCGATAGGCCTCGCTCTGTTTTTCTCTTTTTTTTTTTTTGAATCCTCAGTGTTTGCTAAATGTTCTGTAATTTATTAGTCATTATATAGCCTAATACAGCGTGTAGGCCCATGCCATGCCTCATCTTATTTGTTTTTCTTATTAACGTTTTGTAAGCTAGTTTGTCATTTAATCTTACTGTTTTATTGTTGTTGTGCTTTTTAATTAAGAATAATGAATCCATCTTTTGTTTTAGTCTTTAAAAATTAAAGGTGTGTAGATGTAAGCAAAACAGACAATTATATTTTATTGTAAAACTTGACAAGATCGTGAATTCGAAAGTGAAAGCACCCGAAGCCCGGCTTATAACATGGCAAAAAGAGGAACTCCCGTTCACAAAATTCAAATTACAAATAATACTACTGATGAAAAAGAATGGGTGGAATGTTAACTACTTTCGTTTCCATAGAACTATAAACTACCATAAAAGTTCATAATCGTGCATTGATTAACAGCATGTTGTAACGCAAAAAAAAAACTCTGGTGCACGCCACTGAGAAAGTGATCGCAAAAGAAGCGAGCAGTGGGAAGAATGATTCTGGCGCCCTGAATTGCCCTAAAAGTTTATCGTGTTTTTTATAGTCTTACAATCATTTTGTGTTTAATCTGTTTTTAGACGTAATGTTTTGTCTTTTACAGTCATAACTACAGAATGATCTGGTAGAATCCTCACGTGTTATAAACAATTAGTCTTAATACGAAATGACAACCAACCACACAAGACTAAGGTCTTACGCTGTGTCTTTAGATATGAACAAAATAGATGTCAAATATATGTTTAATTATATATTTATTATATAAATATATTACCAATGCATTAATATTAACAGATTGTTGTATTTTTCGTATATACAATCATCCATAATTTAAAAACACAATTCAATATGCATAGGTGTCGACTTGCACTGCTTGAATGAGATGTCAGTGATAAGCTCAAAAATCTCAAGCCAAGTCAAATGTATTTGTATATTTCACAATACACATTTTTTCAAAACAGAAATCACCAATGGAGCTGAATCACAGAGGTCACAAATCTAAACAATGTGGACATGATGGCAGGCAACACTAATGTCAATGTGACAGAAAAGCTCAGACAGAGCAAAGACACTCTTTTAGACTGTGAGTCATACAATACATTAAAGTAAACCTTTATATATTCAAGTCTTTCAGCTGTATTGTGGTTCTTCTTCTTTTCTAGTCAGTGCTGGGAGCACACCAATAAGACAAGCCAGTATCTCACATGACTCTGAGAAATTTCATCCTAAAAGATTTGAATGTGGTGCGTATGAAACTGCAAAATGTAATGTCATGAAATAATTAGCAGGAGGTTGTTGGTGTTCTGTGTGGTGAGTGAAAGTCCTTCATCTGAGTAACAGAATGAATATATAGAAAAAGCATATTTAAAAACATTGATGCTACCAATTTTCATAATTTGCACTGACAACTGTTTTGTATTTTGACCAAATGAACTGTTCTGTCATGCTCATTTTCACTGTGCTTTTAAGTACCAAATTTAACATTACAAGTGTTCATTTTAACACTTTAATGAAAGTCAATAGACAGAAATAGTCAATTGTACATCGTGCACTTGAATCCTTTTGCCACAGTTTTTTTTTTCTGCTGATCTCCTGCTATGCCCCACACTTTGAGAATCACTGGTTTAAGTAATTTACAGTAATTATAAACTAATTGGTGTTTTATGTGGTGAGTGACAGTGCATCTCAATGCCTAATATGTACTGAATTGCATTCAATGTTTTTGCAGTAATCAACATTTTCCGCACAGAGAATATAGATGAAAATCAAAGACAGAAGAGATTCTGTGCAGGATGGGGTGAGGAAACATCTGATGATATGTGTGAGTATTCAAAATGAGACGCATTACTTATGTTTTGAGTATTAAGTGTAGGCTTAACAACATACAATATAAGCTGCCACATGATCCTGAAACTGAAGTTCACAGAGTTTCGTGCATTTTGATGTATTACTCGTAATTTGAAATGAAGAGGAAAAAGGTTAATCTGAACACCTTTCCTTCACAGCACCTGGAAGAAAGAGCTCTATCGATTCAACTGACTCAGGATATGCTTCAAAGAAATGCACAGGCAATTCAGTTTCTCAAAATCATACAGTCACTGCTGGAAAAGGTTCAAATATGCAGAAGACAACTGTTTTGTGTGTTGTGAATGGGGGTATTTCCTGTAGCCAGCAGAGGGGGAAGTTTGACTATAAATAAAGGCGAGCTTTGCATTCAGAGGGAAGTAAACCTAGTAGAAAGCATTTCATTATTTGAAGGAAATTATTGTATTCAGAAATAATTTTAAGTTCACAAAAATGAACTCTTTTCTTACCAAGAATGTTTTGAGGAAAACTGGAGCTCACTGATCTCTTAATCGATTTGAAAGCTGTAGGCCTATAAAATGTGAAAAAGCATCACTAGTCCCATCTTAACGCCCTGACACAAGGCTTTCATGACAAATAAAGCCTTCAGGATCACCATGGATTTTCAAAGTACTGTTTTAAAAATGTTGCATAATATGAAATCATAAAAACGATGGAAACATAAGTCGTAACCCCCCGGATAAAGACAATGAAGAAGCCAGTCAGACCACAGAGGTGGATAATATGGAGAGGATGACAGTAGTAACGGCAGTAAATATTCATAAAAGTAAGCTCAAAGCATAGTGATTTTTGTTTAATTCTTTGTAATCACTTTTTTGTCTGTCTTTCCTTTCTAGTAAGTAGTGAGATCGAGGCAATGACAGTATCAGAAGCCAGTATCACACCTTACCATCTGATTTCTGACAGAAAACACAAATACAGAGTAGGATGGGATGAGAGAACATCCAGTGATATGTGTGAGGATTCAAGTTACCAACACCAATGCACCAATGAACAACTGGAGAGCAAGTCAAAACGGCCACTTACATGCTGTAAAGTTTCAGGAGTGGCATCCCCATTTAAATACAGGAGTGAATCCCCTAAATGACAGTTGTGTGTGTGTACAGAATAGAACTCACTCTGACAGCATTGTAAAAAATTGTAACGTTTTGCTGTTTCGTGCTTTTGGCCAAATTCAAGGAGTTGTAGGATATCAGACCGAATCAGACAATCTACCTGATTGTCCAACCGTGTTGAGGCACGAGGAGTCACAAAAATTCCACAGAGGCCAAGACAACAGGATGTCATAAATCAGACCCTAGCCAGTCTGAAGCAAGCCTGACCAACTCTTTCACAGAACAGCTTTCAACATTAAAACAAAAGAACACTTATTGACAATTCCAAGGAGATTGTCAATTTTGGGGCCAAGTTATCAAGAATAATGGTCAAAAGAGATGCACAGCGTGACCGTCACATGGAAACATGTGATAGTGATCACAAGCTCTTCGGATTGACTTTTCCCCCCACCTCACGACAGAGAACAGACTAAAATTCCTTACAGACATTTTAACCTCTCTGGTCTTCATACATTCACAGAATGGCACGGAAACTGCCTTTCCATGCACTTAATGACACTAAAAGGACTCGAGCAACTAATCATTGCTGCTATATATAACCCCATATCATGTATGTAACCCACATATTAGATTATCATGTTTTAATAATTTATTGTGTATGTCTTTTTAATAACTATTGTATAGCTTAAGGGTTCATATTCATGTTCAGTATTTGTTTTTGAATCTTCATGCTTGAAACGTTTATTCTAATCACTTCGTTGTCAAATGTATCATATTCTTGTTATAGAAATCATGTCCAAAATTATACTCTACCAGAGCGGGAAAAACGCGGATCATGTGAATGATGAGATAACAGTTGTTTTATGAATGGGAAGGAGAAACATTGCATCACCCCGAGCTACAATTGGTCGAGACACCATTTGGTGTGTGTTAAACAGCCTGGTTTAAATACTCAGGACACCATCAAACTTTGCTTTTTGTCTCTCTCTCGCGCTCTTTCTTCTTGCCTTCTCGAGCCTTGTTGTTTTTCTTTTAAATCATGCTTCTTTAGTTTTGAGCGTGCTCTGGCTTACACGCCATCTCCTCCAAAACCATGAGGAGAAACGCCACCTGGTCTCATCAAACTTCTATTTCTTTACTTTAGTTTATTTTATTTTCCGTTGAGAGTTTCGTGTTTTGAGTTAATTTTTGCCTAACGCCGCATCTCCGAAAGGGTGCTGTCTAAACTTCAACTGCAGACCACAGCTCCGCGTCGCCAGCCAACGCCCAACCACTGGCTCCCAAGACTGAACCTCCAGCCAATCAGCAACCTCGGGAACCCCCTTTCAGCAACCAGACAAGAAAGGGAACCCCACATCACAGGAAAGCAAGTACCCCAGATTCTGCTGAAGGTTTTTTTTAAACAAACTGGTGCATTTAATATAAATTTTAACCTCATTGAGGAACTCAATGCGAGGGTTAATTAAGTGATTGATGGTTGTTCAGATCTATGCAATTGCACATATTGCTGTAAACTTGGGATTTCACATTTTCGTTCTCTTAAACTAATTATTTCCTCACTTTCTCTCTTTCTGCAACTTGTGTGTGAATGCATGTGTTAGATTAGTTTATATGTCTTAGATTTACCCAATAAAGCCTTATTTATATTGAAAGAGAAGTATCTTGTGTTTTGTGCTCACAAGTTAATGTCTTAAACTGCCGATCTTGTTACATGTGCTAATTAATAGTGTTTTCACTATATTTTGGATATAAATATCCATTGCAGAATTGATGTCATACGGCTCGTTCAATGAATCGCTGGCCGTCTCAGTGATCAGCCGTACAACAGTGATTCTGTCCAAATTCCCTTACATATTATTGGTGGAGTTCCCTTTAAAATCTTAAATGATTCCCTTTGAGCTAAATTGACCTGTTTCCCTTACAGAGTCAACATGGAAACGGACACTAAGAAGAAGCCTACCGTACTTCTTTTTCTTATAATTTTGTTTAATGGCGAGTTACATTTTTAGTACATATTGCCACCTAATTTGTGGATGTGCAATTTTTTTTATCTTATAGTTTCATCTTTAATCTATTTCTGCAAACCAGATTTATATTGTTGGATGCTAATTATGAATGAAAAAGCTTGACTGAAATAAAAAAAAAACAGTGTGCTTGCAAAGATATGGATATATTTTTAATGTTTAGATTTTCTTTAACATTTGTTATCGATATGTATTTCATTATAAAAACACAAATGTGAATCATTAATAGAAAAAGTCCTGTGGCAAAAAAAAGAAGTAAATAAGCTTGCTTTCTCCATTTCTTTTAATAGTGTAAATTACGAACCGATTAAGCACGAAACACAAATTTACCGTACCGTTTGTTTGCTTGCCACTGTTGTAGTTATCAAGGAAAGCTAGATACTAGGCTGTAATAAGATTTTTTTTTTATGTTTGCTATTTTGCTTGTCCACATTTGTTATAAGGGTGGCTCATTTACAGTTTTTATCGATTGCTTAAACACATTTCTTGAAACTATGCCTCGTATTCTCAAAACAGTAAACACAAATCCATAACGTCTCACCCAATTCCCCAAACATCCTATTTTCGGGTCAAAATGAAGCTCTACACTCAAAACATTCACTCTTGCTGAAAAACCAAACTTTTCCCTCATACTTCACACACAAGCTTTCAAAAACACACACACTACAACATAGTATTACACACTGGTGCAATAAATTCAAAAAAATAAATATATCTAAAACTGGTAAGTTATGTTACTTGTGGTTTTCCCCTTCAAAAACCTTTTCACATGAGCACAAAAGACACAACCAATGTATACATTGGCACATTTTTTATTCATTCATGTACTACACAGCACAACTGAAAAAAAAAAAATTTCCGCCTCAGCATCCCGTCTTTGTTCTGAGTCAGGCCAGAGAATCTCGTCTACATCACAGGCTATATTGGCCCTAGCCAAGCAGCGAGGGTAAAATCCTCTTGCATCCCTGATCCACCCCTGGCATGCATCTACTAATATGTCTAGGCAGGATTCTTCCATGGCCTGGAGGAGGTGAGCACAGATATAAGGTTCTCAGTCATACACTTTCCACCGCCATCCTGAAAAAAAACTCCTCTATTGGGTTTAGAAAGGGAGAGTATGCAGGCAGAAAGATGTTAGAAAACCTCGGGTTATTGGTAAACCAATTACGAACCAGAGCAGCGCGATGGAAGCTGACATTATCCCAAACAACAATGTAACGATGCTGCTCTGGCTGTGCTGGTTCCCTGAGGTCCAGCTGGAACATATGCTCTCTTAGACAGTCAAGGAAAGCAAGGAGGAGCATAGTGTTAGTGTCCTAGAATGGCATGACGGTGGAGTATCCCTCGTTGGCTGATGGCTGCACACAAAGTGACATTCCCTCCGCGATGACCAGGGACATTAACAATAGCCCGATGGCCAATTATGTTCCTCCCCCTTCTTTTGGTCAGGTTGAAACCAGCCTCATCCACAAAGATAATTTCATGGTGAACAGGCCGGCCTTCAATCTCAAAGATTCTCTGCAAAACACATGAAACACAGTAGAGTAAATCACTGCCCTGAAGCACAGTTCAAGAGGGCACAAATGGCAGCATAAACTGCTATACTGTGATGGTACACAATACTTCATACGATATCAAAACTCATACCTGAACATATTCCACTCGTTGGTCTTTCACTCTATCAGAGTTTCGTTCGAAAGGGACGTGGTACGCCTGTTTCATCCGGAACCGGTGCTTTCGGAAGATACAATCAATTGTGGAGAGGCTGATGGCATTTATCCCTTGAAAATGATGATTATCCTCAATCATTCTCCTTTGAATCTCTCGCAAGCGGGTTACATTATTGGCAATGACCATGTTTACAAGCTCCCTCTCTTGCTCCTCTGACAAAAGCCTTAGCCTGCCTCCACCAGGTGGTCATCTCTGTGTCCTACAAAAATAAAAGCACTCATTACTGTAACACATCCTTTTTACAGGAAAAAATGTAAACATACTGAAACTCTATCTGTATGCGAGGAAATTTGATGCATTACTTTATTGTATGCACTCTAAAGTTACTGTAAAGAGCAGTCTTACTGTAAGTACACCTACCTGTTTTCCTCCCTGAAGGTTCTGATGATAGAGGCGACGGTGAAGCGACTCAAATTTGGCTGTACTCGTTGCCCAGCCTCCCTCATAGTCATACCATGGACAAGGACATGGTCAACTAAAGTGGCTCGAATTTCATCTGAGACTGCTTGTCTCCTTGCCTTTCTTCTCCCTCCTCCTCCTCCTTCACCACGTCCTCTTCCTCCTCCTTCACCACATCCTCTTCCTCCTCCTCCTCCTCCTCTTCCTCTTCAACCTATTCCTTCATTTCTCTGTGGATCCATTGTTCCAAAGCTCAGTGAACTGATTCGGGCCCTTTTATCTATTTATTGAAGGATCTGATTGATGTGTGTTCAATTTTGACTCTTAGTGTTTCCACCTGGGTAATTGTTTGCTAATTGAGCTCAAGTTGTGCTGACTTGAGTGAACAGTATTGAATGCTAGTGCTTTCTAAATAACCACATGGTGTAAGCACTGAGAAATGTAGGGATTTGTGTGTAGAGTTTTGCAGTAACAGTTCACCAAATCTGACTCATGTGTTAAAACAGGGGAATAGTGTTTATAGTTCAGCAAAATGGGTGTGCTTTTTTTAAAAATGGCGTTATGGTTTTGAAATTTTAGTTATAGTGTTTTAGCAATCGAGAAAAACTGTAATAAAAACATATACGTATTAATAATTAAGATTAAAGATTAAACTATGAGATTTAAAAAATGATTGAAGTAAGCTATTTCTGCTTGATCATACCTTAAAAATGTACTTTTGAAAGCTAATGTAATCAGATTAATTTGGTCACATTGAAATATGTTTGACTTCTAATTTAAATGAAGCATATTTTAGGTACCTGATTTTACAATTATGTAGTGTGCTTCAACAGATTGTTTGGTAACACTTTATTTCGATAGTCCAAATTAGACATTCTATTAACAGTAAATAACTTTGCAACTACATGCAACTAGCAGTTAGTATAAAAAAAAAAGCAGAAAACGCGTCTTAGTAGACTGTTTGCTTAATATCTTCTAACTCTTTCTTTGTGAACTTATTCTACTAACCCTAACCTAACAGACTACTCTGAGAGTTAGTAGACATGTAGTTGCAAATAATGAGAATTAGTTGACATGTAGTTGATATGTAGTTACAAAGTTACTTATAGTTCTAAAGTTACTTATAGAATCGATAGCAAAGTAGGCTATCTGTACCGTATTTAAAATGTTTGGTATCACCCATTTCAAGTTTGCTCCTTGAAACTTCCCACAATGCACTGCAAAAAATAGTGAGCATCAGGTTTAATAAAAAGTCAGTTCTCTAATCAGTGATTGCTGTCCAGGGCAATGCTGTTTCCAAGCAACTGATCTCCTATATAAGCCTACTCGTGCCACTTTAAACAAGTAACTAGATTGCAAGTTTAAGAACTCCTAAGATAGAAATTATAAATATAAATTAATATTCTATTATTATTGCAGTATTTGTCTTGGTTCTTGGTTGTTTTCCAATGACTGACTGTACAATGTCACACATAAGAAAGAGTTTGTTCAGAGGCATGAAAACTATTTCTATTGTCGCCCCTTTACATAATACAGTATGCTGCATATATCAGTGACAGAAGAAAATGTCTCTTTTTTCTGTGACAAAGATTAGAAGATGATTTAAAATCTTCTGAAATCTAAAATAGGACTTGCTTGAACTTTCACATTGTTCTTATTGATAATATTTCCACACTGGCTTCACTCTTGGGCTCACTTACCTAAAAAAACCTATAAAACTTGTTAAATTTTGTTCTGAATAATGAAATATGTAATACATGTAGATTTGATATTTATGCCATTGAAACTACATTTCAAACACACAATCTACTGTACACCAAAGCTATCAGTGAGTTCTGGTTAATCTTGTTCAAATCAGTCACACAAGCAGGTTTACAGTTTATAGTGTTTATTTTTTTTTATTATTATTATTCAAGATATGACTTTTACATTGAAATATTTTTTTGACCTCAAGTCCAACATTTAAACAGGCATTACAAAAGGCATTTACTTTTATAAAGTACTGTATAAAATACACAAGCTGTTCAAAAACAAAATCCCCAAACAATTGTTTGGACAATTTTATTCAGTGGACAAAATATACAGTATATATTTACAGTACATTAAAAAAAAACAATCGATAAGTTACAACAGGTACTTTCAAATATATCCACTCTTGCACTCATACTAACACAGCAGGTAAAACAAGGTCTTTACAACTGAAGGGTGTTTGTGTGGGACATGCAGCATGATCTACATTGCAAGGATATTTGGAGTGGCACCTGGAGTGGACAGTTAAACTTTAGTGGTGGCATCATTTTTTTTCTCTATTAATCACCTTCAGAGTTTAAGAAAATGCCTGAGCATATTCTTGAAGCATATCCTGAGTCGATTGACTTAATGGAGCTGATAGAGTTTCTTTCAAATACTGTGAAGGAAAGGCATTCAGATTAACTTTTACAAATTTTGAGTAATAAATCTAATGCATAAACCCTGCGAGGTTTAGTTTCAGGATTATGTATGATGCAGCTTTTATTGTTAGATAAGCATCATTTTATTCTCAGTTTAAGTGATGTGTTTGGTCATAAGAATACTCACTCTTAGCAGATGTTTTCTCATCTAGTCCTGGACTGCATTTCTCTGATCTTCGGTTTGGATTGAAAATCTCTGTGTGGAATATTGTTGATTGAATATTTGTTGATTTCAAAAATATTACTGAATGCATTCTATCTGAAGGATGAAGGGTTTAAGATATTGTTTATTTCTATTGTCCATCCTATCTTTGGTTTTCATTAATATTCTCTGTGTGAAAATGTATTGATTATTACGAACATATTACTGAATGCATTACATTTGTAAAATAAGTTGTTTTTCAACATGTTCATTCTGTAACACAGATGAAAAACTTGAGATATTCACTCACCATGTAGAACACTTTTTAACATGCCTTTTCAACATAATCAGTTCTGTAACTGAAGGATGAAGGACTTGAAATACACATTCACTCACCATGACACCAACATTTAAATCTTGAGTCCTCGGAACTGACTAGAAAAGAAGAAGATACACAGATGAAGACAATGTTTCATGGCATGAGCTTATGGTATGGATCATGACTCAGTGGTTGTCCATTACATAAGAAAGGTTTGTTCAGAAACATAAACTACTGTCTGCTGACTATTATTTAAGTGTTAAAAAGAACATTTGCAAAATAAAAATTTGTATCTAAGAGCACAAATAAACTTAAGAGTAGCATGACAGAGCACTTAATTTATAATAGTTAAAATACAAAATAATGGTCAAAACATAAAAACTGTTTCTATTGTCACGCCTGTCTTTGGTTTTCATTTATATTCTCTTGGTGGAAATTGTTGATTATTACAAAAACGTGTTTTTTGAAATATGCTTTCTCATCATATTCATTCTGTTACTCAGATGAAGGACTTGAGATATTCACTTACCACACAGAACATGCTTATAATTACTGTTAATATTTAATGGCATAACATTTTGCAGTGTCATACGCACCACAAAATACCTCAGTGTCATCTTAGACACTAGCTTCTCTTATTGGCACTGAAGAGTTTCTTAGCATTGACTTTAAAAAGAACAACAGGACTGTTGAAAGAGAATATTTCACTAAGGTATGAGCTTCCTGTAAAAATACAGGCTTACTTTCAGCTATTGTATTATATTTCAGGTACTCACAGTTAGCAGAAGTGTCCATGCTTTGTCTGTTCATTACTTTCACCTTAATATCAGTGTTCTCTGCCATCATGTCCACATTATCCAGCTCTGCGCAATCTCTGATGGAAAAATTGTGCATTGGGGAAGGTACCAAAAAAAAAATTAACTTAAGATTTGTTTAACCTTATAACTGATTTCTTTCTACGGAAATACAGCCCTATAAGGACTATAATGTACAACAGATTGTTAACTACCAACATGGTGAATGTTTAGTGCATTTAAAGTAAATCATGTCAATATGTTCTAATTACCTTTTGATTTATGACAAAAGTTAGTCAAAACATAAAAACTATAGCTATTACTGTTACTAAACAGGTACTATAAACAGATAGAATGATGCCAGTGCTCACATTTGGCACGATATTTTACATATGAAAGTTATTTTGTATTTGTTAAGTAAAAATAATATAAAATGTCTTACCTGACTTTGATGGCACTATTTTCATGACTTCTCATGAGTAGAAAGGTGTTACTTGACCGAATTAAGCAACAAGTAGAAGGAAATGCTAACAAAAAAACTAAACGAAACTGAACATCCTTCTCATAAGACGAGCAATACTGGTTTAGCAGGAAGTGTGAACAATGCAAAACATCAAAACAAAACAATCGGTTACACTTTATTTCGATAGTCCACTTTAGACACATACCGATTAAACATTTGTGCAGTGTACTGACTTGAATAGATCCTTTTGTTTGGCACTGCATACGTCCTGCTGGTCCAGTATTGGTCCAATGAGGGGATGCACTGTCATAAGAGAAATAAGTTTGTTTCTGCATTAATTTGCATTTCCTTCTAGCTTGTTGCTTGACTGAGTCAAAGTACCTCTTTCAGAAGAGTGACGTGAATTGTGCAATAAAAGCAAGGTAAGATATTTTATATTACTTTATTTAACAGATACAAAATCCTTACATATGCAAATATTACTTGAGCACAATTCTATCAATTAATACATGCTTAATAGTGATAGTTATCTTGGCTTTTTTTTTCTTGCGCTGACATACATGCAAAGATGGTGAGGAACCTTTTAAGTGAGTTTAATATTACAAAAGTATTGTTTTGGGGAGTTAATGTTATCAATAAGGAGCTGAGCGTAGGGGTTCAATCCACCCCAGCCCTCATTAAATTTAATAAATCTCTTACAACAAATTTCTATGTTCTGTAAATTGTTAAAAAATAAATAAAACATTTTGAATTAATTAATATACTTATTTAATTGCATCTATGAGACTGTTTGGTTACTGCCGCTCCCACTGGCAGCTCCGTCCAGCCATCTGCTCTTGAGCTCCAAGTTGAACGTGTTCCTCCACAACTCTTGCTGCAAGAAACTACATTATTTCACTTTTATACACATTTGGAACGGTAAATAGGACAGTGCAATATGAACACAATGTACAAAAAAAAAAAGCTGGATAAAGTGGAATATTTAACTACAATCCATTAAAAGTCTGAAATCTATCGTTTGCAAGAGATGAAAAATATATTTTTTAACATTGGCAACACCTCACTCAGGTAATTCAGAGCAAAATAATCAAAATGCAAAACAGTACACAGCACTTGCACTAAAAATCACCATGTTTTTTGAACATGTGCCATGAGTATCATAATATTTCAGCCCTTTTGGCGTCTAAAGTTTAAATGCTATATGGTACATAAATATGATCATATCATCAGATGAGAAATCAGTGATCAGATAAAAAAATTTCAAGCCAAGTAAAATGTATTCGTACATTCACAATACATTGTCAGGCGTTGCAGTGGTAGATCCATGTGGCTTAAAAACACAGAGGATGATGATTAACGGAAACACTAATCAGAAACCATGGAAAATTTTTAGCGAGCAAAACTGATCGGGAAAAACAGAACAGAGAACAAACTGAAAGTGAAACAACAACAGACTATACATGTTACATACACACTGTTTCAAAACAGAACTCACCAAAGGAGCTGGATCAAAGACATCCCCTGATGGCAAAAAAGACCAGACAGAGCAAAGACTCTCTTTTAGACTGTGAGTCATGCTATACATAAGTAAACCAGTTCATATTTACAACAATAATATCATAGCAATCTCTTTCATCGTTCCTGTCTCTTTTTTTCTAGTCAGTGATGATGAAACATCAATGTCAATAAAAGATGCCAGATTGTCAGATGACTCTGAACGTGGTGGGTATGGCATTGCAAAATAAAATAATATTATAGAAGTAATTAATAGTAATTAAGCTCAGAGTGTTGCTTTTATAAGAGGTGAAAGTGTATCTCAAGTCCTTAATCTGAGCTATAGAATGGATATGCTGAAAAGGCATATTTTTCAAACTATCTATCTATCAGTAATATTTTTGTAATAATCAACATGCTCCACGCAGACAATATAAATGAAAACCAAAGACAGGAGAAATGCAGTGCAGGAGGGGATGAGAGAACATCCGCCCATAAGAGTGAGTATTCGAATGACAATGATGAAACACATTACTTATGTAATATAACTGAGCACAACCCATGCTTAACAACATACATTATAGGCTGCCACGTAATCCTGAAACTAAACTTGGTTTCATGCAGTTTTGGTTTGTTATTTGTAATTTCTAATGAAAAAGAAAAAAGTAAATCTGAATGCCTTCCCTTCACAGTACGTGTAAAGAAGAAGTCTATCAGCTCTATCCATTCATATGACTCAGGCTATTCAGTTTTCTATGAAAATGATGTCAACTTCAAATAAGACCAGCAGCGTGGACACAAGCCATCCCTAAAATTGAACTGGCCACTCAAGGTGCCACTCCGAATATCTGATCTATGACTGACCATGAATTGGTTCATGATTCATTCAGACAGATCACTTACACACAGAATCATGCAGAACAGCTTTCAGTATACAGTAGCATAATACTTTAAGGTGATCAGATTTCTGAAAAACCAGGGACATTTCTTGTTCAGTAGTCAAACATTTTAAACCAATAAACCAAAAACAAAAACATTTTAAACCAGTAAATCCAACAGCATTTTCCCACTGAATTAGCATAACCATGCTGCTACTAAACTCTGTTTTGTACTTTTAACATATAATGACAACCTGTATAATAGCACAGGTGGTAAAGAGAAAGCCACATAAAGAATTAGTAGCTTTTTTTTCTAAAAGGTGTGTTTAATTAGACAGTGGTCCTCCAGGATTGGACACCCCTGAGTTGCAGTTTTTCACCATATTTAGTAAGGGAACATACTGTTAACCAATTAACAGATTCTTACCATAGCATTTTTGCAATCTTTTACCATTAAAATTACAGTGTATGTATAGTAATATATGTATTTGCACAATGTAGATCATGCAAACACCCTTTTGTTGTAAATATGAGACCTTGTTTATACCTGCTGTTTTACTATGACCACAAGAGTGGGTGAATTTTAAAAGTACCTGTTGTAACTTTTCAGTTTTTTGTTTAGTATGTTAAGTATGTTTTAAGTGTTTTTAAGTACACTTAAAGTACACATTTACCACATATAACACATAAGCCTTCTATAACACATTTAATTCATTCAGAAGTGAAGCAAATGAAGCAAGTCTTTATTAAGGGGTCACTGAATCATTGGTTCATAATAATTGTAATAGTTTCGTTAAAATATGTACTTTAAAAAATGTGCATCTTAAAATGCACACGTTACAAAAAAAATGCATATTTTTAAAAAATGCACATTAAAATATGTGCAATAAAAATGTATGCATCTATAAAATATGCACAGTAAGAAATGTGCATTAAAAACAAGCACATTAAAATATGTACAAGAATATGTAAAAGTAAAGACTTCCTTAAAAGTAAATAAATAAGTAAAGTAAATAAAAGACTTGCATCTCTTTTCTCATATCTGCAATTCTGTATTTTTATCAGGTGAATGTGATTTCTCTCTGATTCACCTGACACACCAAAATATTAATTGTTAGATCAATAATTTGTGTAATAAGACCATCTGTAAATGTCAACAACATGCCATAATCACACTGGACGTTCAATGCATTAGACATGTATGAACTTATGACTATCAATCTTTAAAAACATGGAAGGCGTAAAACCTTTGAAAATTACTTTTGTCAAGGTGTAGTCAAGTCGACTGGGTCATATTAAACCATAATTGTAACTTCTAATTTAGAATTTAGCATTCTTAGGTTCTATTTTTAGGTCAGAGAGTACTTAGGTTACCTGACAAAACATTTGTGCAGGATGTCTCTTTAAAAGGTCCTTTTTAAATCACAGTTTACAGTAACCGGTTACTATTTATACAACCTGTTGAACCAGTATTATTGGTTCTTATGAGAAGTTGCAAGTTTGAATTCCACCTCACTATCATTTCATCTAACTTGACTCAGTCTGAAAGTACCTCCCTACTCAGAAGAATGATGTGAAGAATTGTATTACTTTGCTTCACATATACAAAACACAATTTCAGACGTAAAATATGAAGACAAAGAGTCTCTTTAAAGACCATCTGAATATTATTCACATTCATATTATTGTTAAAGTAAAAGTGTGTATTTCATGGAAAATTAAGCAAGGTTACATGAAGAGACCGATGTCACAGTAAAACATAACATATTCTAGTTTACATTTAATGGATAGGTCAAGATGGATGAGTTGGAGAAGCTGAATCTGATACAGTCATTTGTGTTGTGGAACAAGTATTTATAGAGGCCAGCAGAGGAGGCTGTTTCACTATAAATCAAGAATTAAACATCTCTTTTAATGGGTCTATGGTGCATTCAGTAGGTACATCTATAAAGTGTAAACAGAAGGAAATCCAGTGTGCTTAATTGTACATCTGTAAACAGATGATTTTAGAAGTGAATATTCTTGTAGGCTGCTATATTTTGATATCCATACTGACTGGGTAAAAAATCTTAGAAAAACATGTAGTTATTTCTAGTGTTTCAACATTAGTGCATGCGTCTGACATAGTAATGGCATGCGTATTGTGAGACATTTATTTAATATAATAATAATGAAAAAAATAATAATTATATAATAATAAATAAAAATTCAAGATTGAAATGAGGTTGTCCAAACATATTTCATTATCCAGACAACTGTAGACTGCAGACAACAGATCAGACAGTTGTTCATGTAAACGGTGACTGAGTACAAGATGCTTATGGATGCTATAGAAGATGAATTGCAAGTAAATACAGTAAGCCCGATTTAAGCAGGGATCCCACTACTTTGGAAGAACCCCCAAAACTGTGTGTACATACTGTATGTGTTTGGTGACTGCCGTACACACAAGGACTCAAACCTGACCTTGAGAGAGAAGGCCTTCTTTCAACAACAACGTGAGAGATGGGCTCCACACCTGAATGGAGACACTGAATGAAAAGAGGAGAAAAAATGGTGGCCATCCAATTTTATTGGGGATGTGCTTTGTGTAACCAGTCTATATGCATCAATATTATGCAGATTTGCATTAAAAAATATTCTCATAAATTTAATGTGCTCTAAACATTGTAGGGTGACCAGAGGTCCCAGTTTTCCAAGCTGTATGGTCATCTAAACATATTGTATAAAATACCAATTATGCACAAGTATGTACTAAAGCTGCACATTAAGTGCTTGAAACATGCATTTAAAAATGCACATTCATTTGTGTGCATTACGTGCATTAAAATATTCCCACTAAAATGTGCATTAAACCAAAAAATAAAATAAAATAGAAAGTCTAATTATATTTATTTAAATGGTATATAAAAGTTGTGTCATGCATATGACGTGTATATAATCTCCAATGATTGTTTAAAGAAATGTTCATTTACTTTTGTCAAGTCAACAGGATTTTAATATCTACCTATCTATCTACCTATCTATCTATCTATCTATCTAGCTATCTATCATATTATCTCATCTATCTATCTATCTATCTATCTATCTATCTATCTATCTATATCTATCTATGGTCTCATACATCCAGTCCCCACTTCACTTGATTCAGATTCCTATATACAGTACATGTTTGTACTTTATTGAAATTTTTTTACCACAGTTTTTATTAGCAGCCCGGCATCGTTCTATTTTTATTAAAATATATCCCTCAGGTGTGCCATAAAGGATTTATACTTTGGGGGGGGGGGCAAATGTAGCTTCTCTGATTTCAAATTAATTCACAGTTTTAAATGTCCTCTGAGCTAATTGTATGTATTGTTGATTAATCCGTCTTGCCACGGCGCTCTCCTTTCACACCACACACACACCACAACACCACACACACACACACCAACACCACACACACACACACTTCCTCTCGCCATAATTAAATCTCTGAATGCTTCCATTCTCCAGGGGTCTCTCACTGCTTGAGGTGGGCTAAAAATAATCCTGGTCATTCAAGTCTAGACTTAACTCCAACCCTCATGAGTGCACACAAGCTACACATTTTTCAAAAGAGTGCAACCACTGTTACCATCCCTATGCATCTAATCTATTATTGCCCAGTTTTTAAGTCACAATCTCAAAAAGTGTCTCTCCCTTTAGCTCTGTTACTATGCTTCCCTGATATTGCTACTTAGCAACAGTCTCCAAGACAACAAATTCAGCCCTGTCCTCTTCATCTTGTTTCACTTTGCCTCTCTTTTTCTTCATTATTGCAGACATAGTTTAGCTATAAATGGTTCATCAACCCTTAAACCTTCTGACTGTGTTGTGAAGTAAAAAGTTTGCTGTGGTTTGCAGTGTTGGCTTACAAACTGCTAAAGTAATTTGCAATATGAGATCTAGTTTCTTTGGATTATGTCTGCTGAATGAAAGCAAATCAGCCATAAAGTGTGAGGAATGCAAATCGAGGCAGTGAAAAGTCAGCTATTTTTAAATGCAACTAAAATTAGACCCGCTGCTCTCCCTAAAAACAAATGGCATCATTGTGGCACCTGTGCGTCATTGAATTGTATACTGTATATTGTAGTGTAGTTTGACTGGATTACATTACTTACTTCATCATAATAATGACGAACATCATTGGATTTACCATATTACAGTAACAAGAGAGTTGTTCTTCTGATTGGTCATTTAATTTTCTTTGACAACACAATGTTGTACTGAATATCTGATGGATGTAACGATCTCAACACTTACTGTAACACAGGCTGGATGAGCAATGGGATCTTCCAACATCATGATTATTGTCCCCATCTGGACATGGGCATACTAAATCCCCTATAATAATGAGAAAGGGAGAGAGGCATCAGCCACAAAAATGTCCTCTGCAATGTCCTCATTAATAAAGCCTGCATCAGCTGTTGATTAATGGAAAGTAACTGAAGAGAACCAATTTATAAAGAATTGTCAAATGACACAGTATTTAAAATGATCAAACTGCACTTCTTAAACACTTTCTTATCAGTATTGTTTTTCACAAAAAACACACAAATATCCTTAACAAACAAGATCAGTTTAATTCATGAACAAAATTGTATTTTGGTTATGAAGATTTTTAGAGAGAGTATAACACTGCCATTCAAAGTTTTGAAGAAAATGAATACTTTTACTCAGGAAAAAAAAAAAAAAAAAAAAACAAAAAAAAAAAAAAAAAAAAACAAGCAACTTTTACTGCATTCAATTGCTCAAACGTTACAGTAAAGGACATTGATCATTTACAAAACATTTCAGTGTATAATAAATTCTTGCTTTCTAATCATGCGAAGAGTCCCTGAAAACTGTAATTTTGTTTTTCAAAAATTGATAATAATAAGAGTTTCGTGGCACAAATCCGCATATTTAGATGCTTTCGAAGGACCGTGTGACACTGAACTGTAGAAATTATGCTGAAAACTCGCTTTGCCATCACAATCACATTTCCAATATCTTAAAATAGAATCTTTAATTAAATATGTTTTTAATATGGACCCTTTTTAATACATGGATTTAAAAACCATTTTTTTTGAGATTTTAAACGGAATTCTCACATGAAACAATTTCGGGTCACATTTTGGACTTTTGGAGCTTAAAAGCCATCATTACATTAATGGCCAGGATCCTTCTCATAAATTTTGGGTTTGTGTTTCTGGGTTTCAAGAGATATAGTAAAAAAACAATGGTGAAGAATATATAGTTCAGTCATGAAACTCTAGATGGCGCTTTCTGACGGGGTGTTAACGTAACTGATGATATTCGGAGAGTTAAACGACTTTGCACATGCTGATTGGTTCATGCTGCATATGCAACCAATGAGCTTACTGCCTTGCATTTTATATGGCTGGCTAGCATTCACTAGCGCTTTCAGAGTTCTCGGAAACCCTCCACCTTCCCACCCCACGGTAATAATCTGCTATTGGGGTTATTTCTAATGATATTTGGTAGCACAGCATATGTCTTAATACTCAGCACCGTATCCCATATCATTGGCCGTAAGCAAGTTCCTGTACTTGCTTGCAGTCAGCAGTGTGGTAGAAGTCAACATACACAACAATAATCTACACTACCAATACACACAGCAGCGGCAATCATGCGAAGCAGCGTGTCAGATCTATCTCCCCCCCCGCCGCCCCCCCCGCCAAGACCAAATACATTAACATTGTCATTATCTACCAACATGTGAAAACTTTTCTGAGAGTTGTCATGATTGAAATGTTTTTAAATGACAGAATTTCCAATATTGTGTGAACTGTCCCTTTAAATGCAGCTTTTCAGATGGAAGCATCCACAAGATTAGCAAGATAATCATAGTTATGACAGGATTTTTTTTTTTTTTTTTAGAAATTAATGATTTCAAGTTGTTACCATTAGGATCCCCAGAGAATTGGGCTCACAAGCCCCGAGGTAGTGAGGCTGGCCAGAGAAAAAGTTTAATTGGCAATGTTCATTCAGTCAGTAGAAAGAGCGTATGAGTGAGAGAGAAGAGAGAGGGAGAAAACTAATGCTCATTCAGTCGGTCCAGCTGACTCATTAAATGCCGTGTAAAGGGCAGTGAGACAGCATGGTGTAGGACAGACACAGCTGTACATACTAGCACTCTGTTAACACCGCATAGTGGCTCTTGGCTAAATGGATCATTGTCTGTCAGCAAAATGTTGCATTTCTGGTACAAGAGTGACCCTGGATTGGCCTGAACATTTTCACAGTTTTATGTTGATTGTATGTGATCTTGAAAAAGGGAAAACGATTCTATGATATTCAACTGAAAAAAAAAGAACTATACACAATAGAAATGCCAATTTTCCATATGTTCTATTTCTGTGCATTTCCACCATGTTAGAGATTTGTATTGCATCAGACCAATTGAACAATGATAAATTGCTCTGGAATCAAAATATACAATCAGGACAAACTAAAGTAACAACAGGACTTGTCCTGTACAATTAATAATATAGAACTACTAACACATGGAAATATATACTATCTAATGGGAAACTGAACAATCTATTGTTTGCATACTAAACCCGGAAAAGAACAGATCGTCAAGACAATCTTTGATGTTGGCTGACAAAGTCCTGAAAGTCCTTTTTTTCTTGATAATAGTTTTTAAAGCCTTGAAGGTATAGAGCCTGTACTTTTAATACTTTTAGATCAATAAAACATTAAGAGTTGGATAAGAGAGATGGATATAGCTTGAAGAATTACAGTCAGAAATCATCAGAAGAATTTTATAGCATGTTTGATCATCCACTATGGGAAAACTGTAAGTATGATCTGCTAGAAAAGATCAAGTAACCTGAGTGAGAACGGACTGAAGCTCTGTGCTGAGTTTGGTGAATGTGGCTCAAAAGTTTTAGAAGAAGTTTTTCAGGCTGATGTAATAACTGCACAATGCACAACATGGGTCTAAAATGACCCGTATTCATTTCATGCATGGCTGGGCAATTTTTTGCTTATCTTATGAAATCAATTTGTTTCAGCATTTAATATTCCTTGATCTATGAATTCCATGATGAATATTCAAAATATCTTATTTTCAATGAACACAATTTTTATTATTTTAATTTCTGATAGGTTTTGTGTTACTACATCAAGTTTACACACATGGGACAAAAATGACCCATCAATGCAAGCATGACAAAACAAAACACATCTTGTTAAAATAATCATTTTATCACATAACATGTACATATCACTGATAACCAATAACACTGAAATTGAACTGTAGTGTATCTATAGTGCAGCTGTAGTAAATGTGACCAAATAAAAGAAAATAAAACTGAAAAAAATAAAATCTCAAATTGCCCTCTCAGTGCTTACATGCTTCACAAATGACAGCTACATGTTTGTGCTCCTTGCTTACAGGCCTGGTGCACTGGGAACCAGATCCTGTACCTCTTCTTCTTCGATTGGCCCTCTTGCCCGATGTCCTCCTGTGGCCAGGTGGTGGCTGCGTTTTGTTTTTTAATCCCACATCTTCCCATTGCCTCTGTAATATGGTTTTGAAGGTGGGGAGTGCCCTCCAAACACCACTTCAAATGTGGCATGACAAGTTCTTTGAGCAGCTCCTTGATGAATAGCCATCATGCATTGGTCACACCACCCACATAATCAGGGTGTTGTGCAGTGAAGTTGGTGTAGACCAGGGCTGGCCAACATCAGTGCAGTTCATGTAGCATCTCTATAACAATTTTAGCTGTTAATCATGACTGGGACCAGCCATGCTAACACTCTGGATAAAGAAAATGAAAAGCACAAGAATATTTTCAAATGCACATCAAACAGTTGACCATGTATATACTTATACTTAAAGTCACTGTCAGACAGAAACCTTGTATGTCCAAAACTGTTACTTTTCAGGAACACTGAGAGACATAAAGGCTGACCAATAGCATGCTGACCTAGCTAACATTAGCTACCTTGAATAGAATATGTCAACAACAAGCTAGCTAATAGTATTGGGCATGTTTCTCTTTCTCACTAGTAATGGATTTCAAGGTCAAGGTAACCTTAGCCTAACATTCAAATATTATGTCCAGTTATCTTTCACAATATATCAAATATTTTCAGTGGTAATAAATAAATAAATACTTACCCGCATCAAATATTCAAAAGCAGCCATGCTTAGTTGTGAAATGTGTGGCAGGTGAAAATTTGTCTGCAGTAAATATGTTCCTATTTGCAAAAATGAGCAAATATCAAAGGTTTCTATTTGGGTCATTTTTGACCCATGTGTGTAAAATTGATGTAGAAATACAAAAACTGTTTTTGTTTGTTTATAAAATAAGAAAGGAAAAATAAACATAATGATTTGTGGAGATCAAAAACGAGATATGTAATTAATATCTGGAATAATAAATGATAAAATACATTTCTTTCAAAGGTTCAGCAAAAAAAACACGCAGCCAGGATTGAAATAACATGAGCGGGTCATTTTAGAGACCCATGTTGTGCTGTGCATTAGAAGGGTAGAGATACAAAAATGATTTTTTTTTTTTCAACAAGTAAGAAAGGAAAAAAATGAAATCAGTATTGTGATGATCAAACAGTTCATTGAGAATATCTGATACTGATGTGAAATTAATTTTTGCAAATATATAAACTAAATCTCAGTCGGGTCACTTTGACCCATGTTGTGCATCACAGGGTTAATTTGTTTCTCCTATTTATTTATTTATTGTTTGTTTGTTCATTTGTTATTATTATTTTTATCCACAGATCCTTCCACAACTTAATTTATTCGTTGTAGATGTTTCTCTTTAATCTCAGTTGACTGTCTGGAATGGAAGATTTGTTGTTATATTTTTGGGCTTTTTTGCCTGTGTTGGACAGGACTGTCAAGTGCAGACAGGACATGGAGATAACAAAACAAAAAGGAAGGGCACTGTTCCAGAAAGACCCTCAAGTCAGGACTCAGTGGTCAAAATGCGACTACACAATATGACAGAGCTCTACCCCAGCCAGACTCTAAGAGGAAGCGTGGTTTGTGTGTGTGTTTTTTTTTTTTTTTTTTACTTAATACATTTTAACAAAACACCTTATTGTATCCTGGCAGACTAGTCTCCTTTAACCTGAGTTAATTGGCTCACTCAAGATCACAATGGTGATAGTGGTTCTCTTCGGTTCACAGGTCAGCAGTTTCTGACACTCTGCAATAATTTTATCACTTGAATTCTCATTAAGTTAGCAACACCTCTGCTACCACTGCAATTTCCTTTATCTATAAAAATACCATAATCCATCTAGACTCATCAAAACCACATGTAGCTCTAATCTCCTTTATGCTCTGTCTTCTTTATGAGCACAATGCAAAGCCTTTATGGTCTTCTTTTACAATGTAAACTGTAACAAGCTGAATATCAGGTACAACAGGAGTAAAAGCCAACCTTAAGGAAAATATCATTTATATGTTAATAGGAATGTACAATGTGACAAAAAAATTATTTTTATCAGCAATTTTTTCAACCAGAAGGAACTTTTTTTTTCTTTTGCATTCTCCAAAGACTATCCCTCCTCTTCGACAGGCACTGAAAAACTATTATTGATTCGATCAATAAGCAATGAACAAAAATCTGGGATTTCTGGGATGCCCGTTATAAATCTTCAACATTTTAAAAATGTTAGATCAAATGACCTTAGAATCAATATTTTGATTTGCACATACTGAACTCGTAGAACAGGACATTTTTCCATTTCAATTTTTTTTTTTGTATTTTAAGGCAAAAAATTGCCAGGAATAGTCAGATTCAACCAGAATTCTCTACTTATACATCATATTTACAAACCACATAGTATAGACTACTTCTGTACAATAAGTAGTGAGAAGTAATCATTAAAATGTAAGTAAAGATAGCCAGTGCATAACACAGGTTTCACAGTGATTAACCCAACTTCAGGCATTAAAGGCATATCAAGCTCAACAGTAACATTTCATTTGAATATAAATGTGTCACTTTAGTGCTGAAATGCATGTTTAACAAAAAATGGGTGCACACTTTAGGGCATTACGTACTTGCTTCCTTAATATTTGCACATTTTAATATTGTTTTTTTTACCCTGAAGTGCACAGTCTGCAGGAAGAGTATCCCTGGAGCTACAGTAAGTGCCTTGTGTAACTTCCAATTATGTTTTAATTAACTAATTAACAGTTTTGTTAGCAGGCCAACTCTTTTAATATAGTACCAACACCTGCAGTGCTGCTCCTGCTTCCTTACACTCACACTTTCATTTGCCTTATTTGTCTGTTTATTTCGACATGTGTTTGTTTGTGTTTGATGGAGACAGAGAGAGAGAGAGAGAGAATTAATGGTGTAGAAGCCCCAGTCTCTGACTCAATTTGCCCAATTGTTAATTAACATGGTTGAGTTTAAAAAAGGGAACTCACTAAGATGTTTCGGTGTATAGACTTGTATAATGCTGAAGGAGTATATAGCTCAAATATTATGTAACATCTGAATATGACATTCTGGCACGTTAGCCTATGACAGGATTAACTGGGTTGTGACATTTTTGCATTTAGTCATGCATTTTCAGATCAAAACATTGCCCCTTGAAAATATGTGCTGGTGCTAGGCTGGAGAACTGAATACACAACAGAAACACCAACACCACACACACACACAATTTACACCATATATATAGAATAGACAGGGGGTACGGAAAGTATTCAGACCCCTTAATTTTTTCACTCTTTGTTATATTGCAGCCACTTGATAAAATCATTTAAGTTAATTTTTTTCCCTCATTAAGGTACACAGAGCACCCCATTTTGACAGAAAAACACAGAATTTTTGAAATTTTTGCAGATTTATTAAAAAGAAAAAACTGAAATATCACATTTACATAAGTATTCAGACCCTTTACTCAGTATTTAGTAGAAGCACACTTTTGATCTAATACAGCAATGAGTCTTTTTGGGAAAGATGCAACAAAGTTTTTCACACCTGGATTTGGGGATCCTCTGCCTTTCCTCCTTGCAGATCCTCTCCAGTTCTGTCAGGTTGGTGGTAAACGTTGGTGGACAGCCATTTATAAGTATCTCCAGAGATGCTCAATTGGGTTTAAAACAGGGCTCTGGCTGGGCCATTCAAGAACAGTCACCGAGTTGTTGTGAAGCCACTCCTTCGTTATTTAACTGTGTGCTTAGGGTCATTGTCTTGTTCGAAGGTAAACCTTCGGCCCAGTCTGAGGTCCTGAGCACTCTGGGGAAGGTTTTCGTCCAGGATATCCCTGTACTTGGCCGCATTAATCTTTCCCTCAATTGCAACCAGTCGCCCTGTCCCTGCACCTGAAAAACACCCCCACAGCATCATGCTGACACCACCATGCTTCACTGTTGGGACTGTATTGGAAGGGTGATGAGCAGTGCCTGGTTTTCTCCCACATACCGCTTAGAATTAAGGCCAAAAAAATCTATCTTGGCCTCATCCGACCAGAGAAACTTATTTCTCACCATCTTAGAGTCCTTCAGGTGTTTTTTCACGTGTCTTGCACTAAGGAGAGGCTTCCATCGGGCCACTCTGCCATAAAACCCCGACTGGGTGTGAGGGCTGCAGTGATGTTTGACTTTCTACAGCTTTCTCCCATCTCCGGACTGCATCTCTGGAGCTCAGCCACAGTGATCTTTGGGTTCTTCTTTACATCTCTCACCAAGGCTCTTCTCCCCCAAATAGCTCAGTTTGGCCGGACGGCCAGCTCTAGGAAGGTTCTGGTCGTCCCAAACGTCTTCCATGTAAGGAATGGAGGCCACTGTGCTCTTAGCAACCTTAAGTGCAGCAGAAATTTTTTTTTGTACCCTTGCCCAGATCTGTGCCTTGCCACAATTCTGTCTATGAGCTCTTCAGGCAGTTCCTTTGACCTCATAGTTCTCATTTGCTCTGACATGCACTGTGAGCTGTAAGGTATTATATAGACAGGTGTGTGGCTTTCCTAATCAAGCCAATCAGTATAATCAAACACAGCTGACTCAAATGAAGGTGTAGAACCATCACAAGGATGATCAGAAGAAATAGACAGCACCTGAGTAAATATATGAGTGTCACAGCAAAGGGTCTGAATATTTAGGACCATGTGATATTCAGTTTTTCTTTTTTTATAAATCTGCAAAAATGTCAAAAATTCTGTGTTTTTCTGTCAATATGGGGTGATGTGTGTAAATTAATGAGGAAAAAAAATTACTTAAATAATTTTAGCAAATGGCTGCAAAATAACAAATAGTGAAAAATTTAAGGGGGTCTGAATACTTCCGTACCCACTGTATAATATCTACACCGTAAATAAAATGTTTAATTGATAGACTGACTGTGAATTGCTCGTACAATCGAGCTGAACTCGTTGGCCAGCTCGACTCATGCATCCAAGCACAAGAGAACATGGTCAATAGTGTTGACCCGTATTTATCAGGAGCAAATGTTCTTGGCCCTTCTCTCTGTCTCCCACATCTGCTGCCCTTTCACGTTAGGGTCCATTTTCCAAGCAAATAATACCTGTGGCCCTTTTTATAATACCTGAGATTCTGATGGGTTGGTCAGTAATTTTGCTCTTAGTGTGTAACACATGGCTAATTTGTGCTGATTGTGTTCAGCTTGTGCTAACAGTGTGAGGTAAAATAATAGTTCAGTCATGAAATTCTAGATGGCGTATTCTGACGGGGTGTTAACGTAACTGATGATATTCAGAGAGTTAAATGACTTGGCACAAGCTGATATGCAGCCAATGAGCTTACTGCCTAGCATTTATATGGCTGGCTAGCATTCACTTGAGATTCCTGCAGTGTGCTTTCAGAGTTCTCTAAAACCCACCACCTTCCCCAGCTCCACCTTTGAGATCTGCTACGGGTATTTATTAAGCGTTGTGCAGCAGCAGCAGCATGTCTAAATCCTCACGGCGCCATATGCATGGCAGAGCAGTGCGGACCAAACATCACCTGCAACACTCACTGATCTGAAGCTTTATGGCCAGGGTGGCCAAACTCAATTTCTCCTCAGTGAAAGACACCACGGAAAACCCACTGGAATTTGCAAAAACAAAGCACCTGAAAAGACCCTTGACGGAGAAAGAAACAGATTCTCTGGTTTGATGCAACGTCAAATGCAAAGTAATGTTTGAAGGAAAACAGCTCTGCTCATCACCTGCAGAGTACCATCCCAAATTTAAAGTGTGTTGGTAGCAGCCTTATGCTGTGGGGCTGTTTTTTAGCAGCAGGGACTGAGGGACTCGTTAAGAGTAGAAGAAACGCTCATTGCAGCAAAATATAGAGATGGCCTTAATGGAAACCTAGTAAAGAGCATTCTGAACCTCAGACTGGGCAGAAGGTTCAGCTTCCTGCAGGACAATGACCCTAAGCACACAGAAAGAGTCAGTTATAGACAACTCTGTGAATGTCCTTGATTGGCCCAGCCAGAGCCTGAGCTTGAATTCAATCAAATATTTCTGGAGAAACCTGGAAATGTGCGTCTGCCCCCATCCAACCTGAAAGAGCTTGAGAGACCGTGAAAGTAGGTGACGAATGGACGCTGATGAGCAAAGCTTGTCGCATCATACCAAAAAGACTTGAGACTGTAAAAGTGCTTCATTCAAGTACTGCGTTAAGGGTATGAATACTTATGCAATGTACTTATTTCAGTTTTTTTATTTTTAATTAATTTTAACAAGTTGTGACAGTTCTGTTTTGCTTTGTCATTATGATGTATGGAACCTAGATTGATGTGGGAAAAAAGTTATTAAAAGCAGTTTAACATAAGGCAGCAACAAAACAAAATATGAAAAAAATTAAGGGGTATGAATACTTTCACAAGGCACTATATACTGATATCTATATATATATTATATATTAAAGTACACACACAATGTATGTAATATGAATGTCATAATAAGAAATTTAATTATAATATGAAATGATATATAATTTATATATATTATATATATAGATATATATATATATATATATCATGTATATATCACTGTATGAACACACACACACACCACACACAAACATATTGTTATTTGAAATGTATAATAAATAATTAATTTAATGATAAATTTAAAATAGTTTATTAACATATTTAACTTAAAAATATTTATTAAGCATGTAATTTTGTACATACTGGCTTGAAGTTTGAAGGTGGCTCATCCAATATTATTTTCAGCTAGAACTGTCCGTTTTTATTTAAAAAATGACAAAAAATCTCAAAGCTTTTCAAAATCAAAACAGTTATTGCTTATCAAATCAAATGCCCAAACTTTTTTAAATTAAATTTTTAGTAAAATGATCAAAGTATGAATTCATTGTGGACAAATTGTATCTGAAAGGGTTGGAAACGCTTTAGAGATTAATCTGGCTGTGACATGTCAGATGCAATCATCGAAATCACCACATTAAAGGTGCTCCCGTAACTGAAACAATATTTGTTTGATTGCATCATTTGATGTTTTTTTTTTCTTTGGCTCATCCACAAGCGCAGTACCATTTCCTCTTGTGAGCGGTTGCAGCAGGTCTGTCAGATGCTGCTATGGCTGTAATAGACAGATGCATAGAGAGGGGAATTACTGGAAGGCCCATCTCAAATCAACGCATCAGTTCGCATCTCATCAGGGCATTGTGAGAAAACATCAAAGAGAGAGGAGGGAGGAGGGGATGTGAGATATGTGAGAGAGGACTGAGAATGGAGGGGGTAATGGAGGTACATTGTGTTTCGCTTCACTGTGTTCCTTTGCTGATTAATAATTTTGCAGACTGCTGTTTTGACTTTGCACTCAAGGTTTCATAATGTTGTGCTTTCCTAAGTTAAGTTTAATTGTCACAACCCATCTTTTCTGAAATATTGTGTCCTTTGGAAATTGTTTGGAGAGACAAAAAACAGTGCAACAAATTGAACTACTTCTATCACTACCTTGTTTTCATCCATGTCAAAAACATACTAGTGAGTGAGATTTTTTGTTGGTTTAGGTGTACAGTATTTGTAGGTCAGTACATGTGCATTGTGTGTGTAGATCTGTTGGGCTGCAAGGGCACAGACATGGATGTTGGGCTTGTAATCCAATCAGCCAAAGGAGGCAAATCAAATTATCCAGAGCAGCTAAAAGATGCATCTCTATACAGACAAAGAGCAGTCATTACACGAACAAAAGACAGAGGAAAATCTCAGTCCTGTATAGATTGGATCTCCATGTAAGAACTGATCTTTTCAAATCAGATCAGATCAGACTGCAAAAAGAAAAAAAAGACGCAAACACAAACACACTCAAAAAAAAAAAAAAAAACCCAAAAAACAAAAAAAATAATGATAATGGGATATATCCATTAAAGAGGCTTGGACATCCTTGACTATATATGGATATTTTTATGGACATACATTTTATTGAAGAACAGGCCTTTCACTTTTTATAAGGTCGTCATTTATTTTGCAATGTCCTCAATCTGTTTATGTATGGGATTTAGTCTTTCAGTCTTAAAATATTAAAATAATTATACATATTATTGGATTATTGCAAGATAAAGGAGTCTAACAAAAAGTGATGAACAGCCCGATTTCAACATTTATTTATGAGTATCACAAATGTGCAACTTTTATTATTAATTTTTTAATTTAATTTATAATTTTTCAGTTAGGGCAGTTAAAAATATGTATGAGGATGAATAAGACATGATGTGTGAAGAAAACAAAGAAAATAGTTGTGTCTAAATTATGACAAATCAAATTTTATGGTGTGGATTGTCACCTGTAATTATGTCAAGGTAAACAAAATGCAAACATTATAAGTAAAATATGTATTATAAGTTATTTAATTGTTAGTGAGTATTTTAGAAGTAAATATGACATTAATTAATGCTATAAATTAGCTCAGCAGGATTAAATTATTCAATTTATTCAGAAATATTTTTTACATTTTAGTATATTTATAATATGTTATAGTATGCATCAATATTACCTCATTTAATATTTTCAATCTAGTTTAAGTAGTAGTATTTGTCATTTTTGGGTACTTTTGTTATTTGCTATAGTTTTGGTGTTTAAATATATTTTTAATTTCATAATTATTTAGTTTTAGTTTTAGTCAATTTTAAAATACATGCAATTTAAAATAAATTGTAGAGGATGTGAAAAGTGTGTTTTAAGAATTCACAAAAGGTCTAGAGGGCCAGAGGAGCCCATAATTGAAGAAACCCCATATGCAAAAGAAGGTTAGCCACCCTCTTCCTGTACACCTCCTTTTCTTCCTCACAAACAAAAGGCAGTAAATTGGCTGCTAAAGGAGAAGTAAATTAATCTGCAGTTTATTTTAATAAGCCCTCACTAACTGAAGACCCGTGTGCACTCTGTCAGTGTGTCTCCCCACTGTCTGCCTTAACTGCCTCTGAACCGCAATCAGCTTCGGACTGAAAGCTTTTAGGATAAAGACAGGGAAACTAATTTCTTCACTGGCTCAGTGGGGAAGGCGTCTATGTGTGTGTGTGTGTGTGTGTGTGTGTGTGTAGGACTGCTGCTGTAGACTGTCTGCAGGTGCAAAGGCTAAGAGTGAGACTTAGCTTTTTTATTAGAAGCATGAATATCAAGATGTGAATATGAATTTATAATGGCGTTGAACATAGCAGATTTTTGCGTAATGAAGTCTCCCTTTCTTACTTTCTTTTATGAGTTGATTGATCTTCATGCCTATTAGTCTTTCATAACTTGTGATGAATAGATCTTTCTTTAAGAATTTTACATGGGAAATCAGCAAGCTTGTTCTATGCGATTGCATGTAAGACATTTCTATTGTGCGAAGCAGATGCAAAAATAGAAAATATTTTTGAAGTGGCAGATTTAATAACCTTTTTTCTTCTTTTCTGGTGTGTGTACATTTCTGCGAGTCTTTAATGACTTGTATGGATCTTTGAACAACTCAATCCATGAAAATCTGAGACATTTTTTCTAGATCTATTGAAATGTGGAGGAGTAAATGAGCCAAAGCGCTGTCCGTGGTGCTGAACCTCATATAATGAGCTGCTTTCTAGATCCACTGCAATATTACCCTGCTTTTCAGTTCTTTCAACACTGTAACAAATGTTTTGTCACATAACCTAAAATACTTTGTACTTGTGATTGGTTATAATGCTCAACACTGCAAAACAATTCGTAAAAATCAATCTGATGCTACATGTGCAGATCTAAATGTAATACCAAGAATTGACACTCCTCATTCATTTGACATTTTATTTGAATCACAACAGCCATAATAGATTTAGTTTACTTGTGTAGGAGCCCCTTTATTTCAAATTTGGGGGGGGGGGCATATTTATCACAAGTCTCCGTTAATTTCTGGCCTTCATACACTGCTGTACTTTGCGTTGTTTTTATACTCTACTCCCATCTCTAACTTCAGAATGTAGTGCCCTTGAATTCTCCATGTTTCTTTGTTAGCAAAAATAAAGCCTCTCCCTAGATAGCGTTGCATGTTGAGGTGCAATCCAACTCTCTTTCTCCTGTTCTTACGAACCACCATTGAGGTTCACAAGGTCCATTTAACTGTACAGTGAGTTTATTATGAGGTTCCATAAAGAGCCTTCATAAAATGCCCTAATAAACATAAGATACAAAAGCAAACAAAACAAATCAACAAAATATGGCCATATTGAAAGGGCCCACAGCCACTATAAAGCATATAAAGCTATTTTTGTGGTCTAAAATAAAGATGCTATTGTGAGCAGGTTAAGATTTGCATTAGAAATTCAGCTGATGAATATGCAGTGGAATTTCATGTCTTTGATATTCTCTCTATTGTGGGGCTTGTATGTTTTAATTGGGAGGCTAGTTTGAATATTCATGAGCTGCCGCTGTGTCTCTCACTCATTACTGGTTAAGTTGTACGTTTTCTCTGATTCATGGCAAAATTTCAGTGGTTTAGAAACTAGTAATTTTACCCTATGTGAGTGAACTGAAAAATGTACTCACCCTCAGGCCATCCAACATGCAGATGAGTTTGTTACTTCATCAGAAGAGATTTGGAGAAATTTTGTAATTCTCAGTAAGGCCAATACCCTGAAGTGAATGGGTGCCGTCAGAATAAGAGTTCAAACAACTGATAAAAACATCACAATAATCCACAGGACTCATCAATCAACGTATTGTGAAATTAAAATCTGAATGTTTGAAGAAAAAAAAAACATTGCTTCTGGCCATAATAAAAGTATGTAATACATAATAACGCTTCCTCCAGTGAAAAGTCCATCCCCTTTTTTCCTCTCACATCAAAATCCACTGATATATTTGTTTAGAAGTGTTTCGGACTGTTTTCACTGGTAAATGGCGTTTGATCTCTGCATATTTCTCTCCTGATTCAGATGAGACAACTTTCACTGGAGAAAGCAATAGTATGAATTATGGAATCTTATTTTAGCTAGAAGCAACGCTTTTTTGAAGTTAAACGTCTTGATGGACTTGTTTCTTACGAACACAACTTTTTGCTTCACAATACATTAATTTGACTGGCGGGTGGGATTAATGTGGCTATTGTAATGTTTTTATCAGCTGTTTGGACTCTCATTCTGATGGCACCCATTCACTGCAGAGGATCCATTGGTGAGCACGTGATGTAATGCTAAATATCTACAAATCTGTTCTGATGAAGAAACAAAAACAAAATCGAAGCACTGAGGTTGACCAAATTGTATTTCTGGGTGAACATTCGTTCGTTTAACCGCTAACTGTAATGCAATAAAACTGACATGGACTATGTTTGTCAACACAAATAAGACCTCTAAAGCCAGTTGCCTTCATTAAAACTGCCCTGTTTCCAGTAAGTGGTCTCTGATCTGAGAGAAAATATTGCTCTTTTTCTCTCTCGCACAGGAGGGAAGCAAGTATACAATCCTTCTGGCATTGATGGGCATGCTCATGGCTCATATTGGGCTTTGTGATGGATAGTGCAGCAGAATTAAAGTGTGGGGGGACCGGGCCCCCTCTTTTCAGTGGGAGTGGAGGGGAAGGAGAGGACCCAGCATGCCCCAGCTCAAGGGCCAATCAGCCAAAAGCCATTAGACTCAAACAAGCTGAAAAACACCTTTAAAATCCGCCAAAATCTACATATTCACACATACACATGCAGTGATGTGCTGCTCTTTCAGTGTCCTTGCACTGCAGTCACAACCTATAATGAGCACGTTTTGGCCAGATGCCTATACACAAGGTGTCTGTAAAATAAATAAATAACATTTAATAAATAACAAATAATAACTAACATTTTAACAATGCCCACTCAAATATTTCAATATTCTAACTTGAATGATTTCAGTCATGGTATGAACAGCAGGAAATGCTTAGTTTTATACAGTTATGCTGTTAATGTTTCTTTATTCACCTTGGCCTTATTACAAGAACCACAGTAGTGAAAACCACAATAAAGAAATAGATAGATTTAGATGAATGGAGCATGCACACACTACCTGTGGTAGAGACTTTGGGGAAAAGAGAGAGTGAGTTTATGAGTGTGTGCAACAGAGTGAGAATAAGAGATGAAAAGAAACTGGTAATTGGACTGGGAGTTCAAGACAGGTTAACATATCCAACCAAAGGAATCTGCTTTACATACTGCTGGCACTCTCACTAATACACACACTGTCTCTGTCAGAGGTGCTTCATGAAGCCAGATCTTCCATTAGCTATGCATTATGAGCTCTAACAACTTAAATTTTGCTGTCTTTGCTAATTACTCACTCCAAACCCAACTTTGGCTCAACAAGAGCTCCTGAAATGCTTTTTAAAAAGTTGTGGTATTTGCCACATAATTTAATTTGTTAGTTTTACAGCTATTAAAGTAACACTCAAAAAATATTTTAGGGTTTATTTATTTGAAAATGTTCATCTAGATGAAGCTATACTTGATGTGATACATAACTATCAGTAATATATAAATGAAACCGGTAAGAAACAGGTTTATATATCAGCAATAAATACACATGAATACAGTTTAACTGGATAAATTCATACAGTTTAACTGGATAAATCTAATAGTTTTCAGAATTAACAGATTTAATAAATGCATTTTAGAAATATGATTTAAATAAAATCAAATACATGCACAGAGTTCATAAAATGTGTCATTCTTTTTTTAGTAGAGGAATCGTACCTGGTTCTTACCTGTTTTGTTTATGTATGATTGACAAATATGCAAAAATTTATAAATATTTCTAAATGGTTTTTTTGAAACATTCCATGCAGATTCAAATAGGTACATCGACAGTTCAAGAAAGTCATACAAGCACACAGTCGCACACACACGCACGCCGTTCTCAAATATCATGCACATACTCAGTCAAGGATATGCAGACATAAACTGGGAACAAGGGCAAACCCATGTGGTTGAACACAGCTGCTAGATTTTATTAAGGAAACCTTGAATATTTAACCTTGAAAGTTGAAACATCAGCAGCAAAAATGTACAAAGACGTTGCAAGAAAAACAAACAAAAGACATTGTTGCATAAAAGATAGAATGTCAAAATAAAGGTCTTTGAGAGTCCGTTTGTCGTCATCACTTAAAAGCTGTCCCATTTCTTTTTAATCGAGGTTAGTGGGGCAGCGATCACCCTCCCTGAATGACGCACATCTTACA
>JADLZN010007676.1:0-16352 GCA_018155175.1 Sinocyclocheilus anophthalmus | reverse complement strand
CCTTTTTTTTTTTTTGTTTTTTTTCTTTCCATTTGTTTGCTGCATTATCAGTGCTGAGCTTGGTCCAATAAGTAACAATTGTAGGCAGCCTGCACATCAAGAATCACATAGGATTAAGCAAAGCAGTCCAACAATTGTAATTAGACGAAACATGGTGATGAGTTTAAGTGAACAGGGCTTTGCTAGTGTGCTCGAACATGTCAAGATATAGAAGCTATTGTTTGTCGCTTCGTGACTTGAACGTAGAGGCTAAAGGGACAAAGTGATCAAAGGTAAATGGCATGTGCAGAATTATAAACAGTACTTCACTTACATATAACAGAGTGCTAATATCCTAGCTTAGCTGTCCTCCTAGCTCAGTTCTTAAGTGCAGTATATTAGCATGGAGTTGTAAAACCCAGTCCCAGGGTTGCTTTTGTCCTTCACACTGCTCTTTTGTGTGACTTCGTACATGCTGGAGGTGCAAAGCACATTCCCCTGGAGGTGTTATCTGGCATTTGCAGAGCAAGCAACTTTTTGCAGCCTTCTGGCTTTTAGGCCTCACCTTCACGAGCACAATCACCTCTTCTCTCCAACTGTAAACCATCACCTGTTTTATCTTGTGTGATTTTGTGCGCTTAACTACCCCCCCCCCCTCTATTTCCCTAGTCCCTTTTTCATCTGTTCCCTGCTAACTGCTGGCTCGGAGCGAGTGCGCTTCTCTCTTTTATGTCGTAGCGACAGCTGCACTGAAAAGGGAACCGAATGGTGTAAATAACGACTGTTCAAAGTTCAGGAACAGAAGTAATAGGGGCTTTGTTTATTATGCTTTGTGTTTTTTCCCCTTTTTTCTGCAACGCCTGACAGGACACTGCTTATTATGCAGCCTGGCCAAAGAATTGAATAGATGAGACTGATTCGCCTCTTAGCTTCCTTTTATTGTTTATGAACTTCAGATTCCTTAGGTCGGTGGTGCGCTCTCGTAAAGAGTACCCTAGTCAATCACGTGTGCACCTGTGAATCCTCGCGGGTTTCGTTCTCCAGCCCCGAGCCTAGGAGCGCTAAGGGCGCGATTTTACGGTAGGCCCGTTGATAGCCAGTAACAGTGCATCTTTAGTTGGGGAAGGAGCAACAGCCGGTCAATTTAGGCAAGAATCTTGTATTTTCTCTATGACAGTGATTCAAAGACCGTACAGTGCAAACCCTTGAATGTAACAGTTGCCTCATTAGCCTATCCAATTATGACGGCTCACAAAATAACCACATATAGACTTTGTCTTTTTTATTATCTTCCACTGTTACCCCCTCTGTGCGTTCGTGTCGCTGGTTTTGTGTTTGTGAGCAGTTTCATCTGCATATGCTAAGGCTCCATACAAAGAAAGCCGTTACTGGCCTCGGTGTCTCTAAGGGAATACCTACTTTTAATAAGTTAATTAAAATATACCAAAAAGTAGAACTTACATGTAAGATGCAATAATACTTTAATAGCTAATTTTTTTTTTTTTAGTCGTTTTGATTTACCAATTTGCGGCAATCTGCCCCCCAAAAAACCCAGCACAGAGCTTACTCCACATACTTTTGAAATCCGTATACTTTAAGGCACAGGGACAATATTGGATTTTAAAGCACTTTGATTTCTACAAAGAACCCATACGAGTACTCCACCGATCGCTCTGCCTGTTATTAGGTTTACCAGTTCCATCTGACTGCATCAGCACATGGTTCCACCGAGTTCATTTGTTATCATGTGAAAATCCTCCCTGGGTTATAATCCTCTCATACACATTTAACATTAACCTGACCTCCGGGGATACAATGCTGTTCCAGTGGGATCGCAAACTAGCACCACTAATCTCTTGCTGAATCCCTGGCGATTCAAGTCCTATTCTTCTAAAATATTCCTCTGCTGAAATTGCACAGGCACAGACGATTTTTCATGCACATTGGTATCTTTTGTACACGACGGTATCTCTGACCCTGGAAAATCTCCAAAAAGGGTGCACTAGGAATTTTTCTAGTGCATTATACATATCCAATACACGGCCTTGGAGATTTCAATGCGGATGGCCTAAATGTGAGCGTTGACACAGACTGATGAACACGGGAAACACCCGCTGCCATATCCAGTTCAAGCTGCCCTTCAGTCTCGTGATTTATTGGACCATGAACCGGTGTTGTTTGTTCACCTAATGAAACACATATAGTCAAAACACAAAACCATCATGTTATGCTGTAGAACCACAGTGCCTTGAACTAACTCTGTGCAATCCTCCTCTCTTAGAGTATGTGGTCCTGAATATAATGTCATTATTCACTTGCCATGGGACAATTGCGGGGTTCCTAATCGCTGGAATTTATGAGACCAATACTTGTATATTAGCGTTTGGCATTACAGCGCAATATGCTAGATTCATTGCACTTCTACCCACAAAATTCAAAAGCCAGGCGAATCAGTTTGAATCACATTTCAATAGCAGAAGGGTTAATTTTAATGCTCTGGAGGCTGATCTCTGTTAAGTGCCTCAGGCTTCAAAGGGCTCAAAGGAAAACTAATTGATAAACCGGTCAAAAGAAACCTCGCTACCGCCCTCCCTCGCCCTGCTCTGCCTCTCACACACAAAGACTCTTGCTCACGCCTCCGTGTGTGTTGCTCAATTTCTGTTGTTACACCGAATATTTTCTCTTTATCCCCTCCTTCTTTATAAGCTACTTAACAATAAACCCAAGTTGTTTTGATCTTTTTAAATTCATCTTAACAGCTATTTATCTGCTTCAGATAAGACCTACACCACAATCCGTTATGGCGGCAAATCCTATTATTTGATGTGCAATTGGAAAAAAATTACACTTTCAGGAATTCGAGTGCCTGGGGATTAGAGGACCTTCATGTTCCTAATATCGTCGACAATCTGTGAGCATGCTTAATGTCAAACGTAAATAGAGTATATAATTAACGTAAACCACAAGTTCCTACGGGCAAGAAATGAAGTTTATTAACAGACAAAGTCAAGCAGAAAAAGAAACCGAAATAAATTTTGTGGAAAATAAACGCTTGCTTCTAATCATTAAGTAACATTGGGAAACTTTTGGGGAGAACGCACATTTGAAAAGGCCGATCGCTCGGCAGCGAAGAGTCTTATCTCTGTTGCCATTTTTTAGCAGGTTAAAAATAGAAAGTCTAATTTTCCTTGAGGGAAGCAGCACTTTGTGGGAGTGCGTCTAAAAAACGATTAGTAGGAGAGGTTAGTCCATTAGTCTTTATTTCTTCCCTGACATTCTCTGGTGGTGATAATGAGAGGCTTTGTGAGAGCAGGGTGTCGTGGCAGTGTAGTGATATTTATAATTTCTTTTGTCTCTGCGGGAGCTCCGGCTGCGCCAGTAATGGCTGCTTCTCTCTCTGTGCCAGCTCCCACTGCTGAGTGCATCCATTCCCCCATAGGGAAATGACACAGTGTGAAGTAGGGACAGATTACACTCTCACTGTTGTACCAACATGGTGCTTTGCCCTGTATCGTGTCTTCCTTTCCCTCTTCGCCTCCAGGCATCTTTGCCTGTAAGATTCACTAGTACGCTCTTCCTTTCCACGGAACTAATGCGGCTGGGTTAGGGGAAAAAACTAGGATTTTTTTAAGCTTCAAATTGCAGACTTAATAACGTCAAAAAGTCTAAATGAAACAGCAAAGCTAGATATTTACTTACTATCTTTACTCAAATTGCCACCATGAACATACAACTGGCCCCTATTATGGTTCGTATCTAAATATCACCGTGTTCTGCAGTCTTATTGTGAATGATTTGTTGGTGCATGTTATTATGAAGTTATTATGACGTTATAAAAGTTGTATTTTGCAATCTTTTATTCAAATGTAAATACTTGCTTGGCCTCTGAAGTAACTCTCCTTTTCAGCTGTCCCCTCCAACTATCAAACAAAATAAAATAAAACAATAAACAAAACTAAAATAATATAATATTAAACTAAATAAAACACAACAAAATGAAATAATATAAAACACATAACATAAAACACAACAAAACAAAACAACACAAAACAACACAACACAACACAAAAAAAATGGTATTATTTAATTTTAAAGTCAATACAACCCCAAAAAACACTTTGGACGTATGCAATCCATTTTTGTGGGATTAAAGTAGGTTTTGTCCTTGTTCTCTCACTTGGAATTTACCACCTCAAGAATGTTTTAGTACGTGTCGCTCATGAAATAAAAATTTTGAGTATATTCTCCTCCTCCATTTTTCTGGATTCCTGACGTGCAAACCGGACGTGCGCTCTTCGCTGAGGGCTTGGCGCGTTTCTCCGCTCGACGCTGAATTATTTTTCAACTTGCGCAGAAGACGTGCTTGAGGCACGCATATTTGCACCTGCACATTCCACAATTCGGACACCACTCTTGCGCAGGCGTTTGCATTCGACTGACTGTAATCTACCTCACGCGAATAATGAAGTTGCTTTTGGTGGTGCACACCCATAATAGCTTGTGGAAATATAAAAGTGTCATATTCTTAAGCGAAATTGGTTGTAGAATCCAGATCATGTTGACTTTAAGAGGCTAAAAATTTTAAATTCGCATAGTATGTCACCTTTACCTGTCTGCCAATCACCCGCTTTCTTTATTACCATACCAAAATTCGAGGATGCCTATTCCAATTCTAACTGGACACTATTTATAAACCACCATGCCACTTTTTAAGGGAGCGAATTTGCATCAGATGCCCCTGTAGTCACCGTGTGTATTCATTATGCAAATGTCAAACCACTAAAAGTCCAGTCCTCATTATGCACGACTCTATCGTTGAACTTTTGTACTCTGCTGATGTTGGCTCAGCTACACAAGTGCATGCTGACAATGTCGAGTCCTCAGACGACATCTTTTTAGATACCATTTCCCCCCTGCTGATTTATCTCGGTCTGTCTTCTCACCAGGACACTGAGTGATACAAGTCTGACGCGAAGCATAGAACGTGCTATTATAAATTCTCTTCACACTTGTTTATTTCCGCAAACTAAAAAGACATTTTCTAACATACATCAGAATTAGCAGACCAGGCACATGCGCTCTTATTCCTGAATACCAACTAGGGGTGCGATCTAATCTTTGCCTTTTCACCTCGTCACCCCATGCCGCTAATAATAGCGCGAACATTCCCCCCTGATGATATTCATTCTCCACACTTTCTGTATATTGTTTTTCATTTTTCTACGCGGCCGCATCTGTGAAAATAAACGCCTTCTTGTCGCTCCACACGCTCCTGCTACTTCCGCATGACGCGGGAACATTATTCCAGATTATTGGATTATTCGGTGAACATAAGCTTTTCAGTCTTTTGATGTTCTCCTCCCACAGTCGCCACCTTTGGCTCGGATATGGGCCTCGGTAACAAACACAGACTGCACACAAACAGGGCTTTTTATTGTAAACTCCCCACTTCTTTACCACCCTCCAAACCGAGGTGGGTCCTGGCCTCCACCTATTACCACCACGGCATCTGCTTAAAAGACTTTTACACACACCCAGCACACACACACACACACACACCCACACACACCACACACACAAACATGAAGCACTGTCTCATCAGATCTGTCTGTCCAAGTTGGCACAGGTTTCTGATTAGAGGCTTATTTCCATACATCTGAATTGTAAGTGCGGCAGTGTGGGACGGGGGAGCCCTCGGAAAGACACGAGACACAAACGGAAAATGTCACCAGAGGCCACGGGATTCAGATCTACCTCCCTCGGCTTTGCGGTTTTGAATTTAATTAAGCGCTTTGATTGACGCAACGCTCGTTTATCAATCAGGAAGCTCAGTGTACGCTTTTCAGCCTGCGAGTTTTGAAAGTTATCATTACGGCGAAGAGTTGCACATGAACGAGCGAGTGAAATCTGCTGCTGTCTGTTCAGAATTTCTTCTTTCAGCTCAATTGTTTCCATCAGAAGTTGTTTATTTGCAGGATGGTTGATGCAAGTTTTTCAACAAAACTGAACACAACAAAAACAGTCTACGAATCGAAAGTTCACAAGCCCTGTTTAACTCAAATAAACAAATAAATAAAATATGAATGAATGAAAAAGAAACAAAAATTTTAAATAATTATTACAATTGAATTAAAACAAACATAAATAATAAATTAATAAATAATGTATAATTAAATATACAAATAAATAAAAGAAAAATGTTAAACAAAGAATGCAAAGAATTAAAAAGAAATAATACAAGAAAAAACATCAAATATCAATTCTAAAACAAACAAATAAATAAATCAATAAATACAAAAAGTTTTAGCTTTAACATCCTTTAACTTTTATGGAGGTAGTGTCATTGCTGATTCAACATCATATTGTATTAATAATGAACAAAGCGTAATGGTGGTTTAGTACTTTATAAACTACTGTAACAGTATTGGTCTCTGATCTCTCCAAAATAATCTCTAATCTTCAAAAATATATTTGCCCTGAAATTCTTTTTAAATCACTACAATCAAAGTCTCTCTATCCAACTGTTACTTGCCCCTTCTTATCCATCTCTCACATTCCAGGGTCAAGTCGCGGGTGTTAGGACAGAGCGAGAGCAGTATTAGGTGTCCTGCAGCAGAAAGGAGGACGGCAGAGATTTGCCGAGTGCTGGATTACGTAAACAGCAGCGCTCCCAGCTGTGAGAAGGGAACGTTAAGCTCACTCAGGCCCACATCCTAACACCCCAGACTGGGGTCAGTGTTAAACCAAAGCCTCACACTGCCAAAAGCCAGCCACAGATTTAGCCAATGAGCTAAATCACATCTGAACCCACAGCCAATCAGATCGCATCACAGCGAAACAGAGCCGCTATCTAATAATCAGCCTAAATCATTCTCAAACGCCACTAAAGCTGGCTGCTTAAAACAAATAACCCCTACTTATCTCCTATTTAGAAAGCACAATGAAATCTGATCAAATCCTCAGAACAGACTCAAAGAAGTCGAAGAACGAATATAACCTTCATGTGGATTATGCCACGGAGTGGATTTCTCCTGAAGGAGTTCCTCAGCTTTGTGTGTCTCTGGGTTTTGGCTGGCAGGGAGATGGGGCCGTATGAGGCTCTGGCACCCAGGAGAGAGGGAGAGGCAGCAGAGGCCCAGCTATTCATTACTCCAGCTGGGCAACAACCCGTTACAACAGCAGTCACAACTCCAAAAACTGGCACCCACACATAGACTATTATCTGGGGCAGATTTACACGGCCTGGCATGGAGAACTGAAAAAAAGAAAGTCAGTGAGATAGAGAAAGAGGAAGTGAGGATGATTTACAATGTTTGTGGAAAAAGACGGCATAAATAGACGGACAGCAATGTTACGGAGATGACTGAACTGCATAATATTACTTCAAGCTGCTGCCGTGATGCGTGGCTCTCAAATCCGACGCATTACATAAGATATTCAGGGAAATGAGAGGGCACCTGTCAGAATAATCCACTCCATTCTGCTCCCACTGTTTCAAATAAGAGCTCGCCAACGGGATCCAGCGTGCTAATCACACAGTGACTGTATGCACAGCCACTCAGAGCTACCACCTGGCTACTCCACACACAGCGGGAGGCACAGATAGCGCCGGCGAGGTTTAAACACACACTCATCCCGCAGTGACGGCAGGGCGACAGGGACGCCACACGCAGAAGATGACACTTGTGTATGTGTGTGTGTGTGTGTGCATTTAAGCAAAGTGACAGTGTCAACCTTTTTTTTTTACTCGGTTAGTAGCGGTCAAGTGATGCCATTATCCAGCTTATTGGTAACTATTCAAAAAATAAATAAATGGGCATGAATTAACTGGTAGAGTGTATGTAGATTATATATATATATTTATATATATACAGGTGCATCTCAATAGTTTAGAATGTCGTGGAAAAGTTCATTTTATTTCAGTAATTCAACTCAAATTATGAAACTCGTGTATTAAATAAATTAAATGCACACAGACTGAATTAGTTTAAGTCTTTGGTTCTTTTAATGTGATGATTTTGGCTCACATTTAACAAAACCAAACCAATTCACTATCTCAACAAATTAGACTATGGTGACATTCCAATCATCTAATCAACTCAAAACACCTGAAAAGGTTTACTGAGCCATTGAAAATGGTCTCTCAGTTTGGTTCACTAGGCTACACAATCGGAAGACTGCTGATCTGACAGTTGTCCGGAAGATATTCATTGACACCCTTCACAAGGAGGGTAGCCACAAACATTCATTGCCAAAGAAGTTAGCTGTTCACAGAGTGCTGTATCCAACCATGTAAACAGAATGTTGAGTGGAAGGAAAAAATGGGGAAGAAAAAGATGCACAACCAACCGAGAGAACCACAGCCTTATGAGGATTGTCAAGCAAAATCGATTCAAGAATTTGAGTGAACTTCACAAGGAATGGACTGAGGCTGGGTCAAGACATCAAGAGCCACCACACAAACGTGTCAAGGAATTTGGCTACAGCTGTCATATTCCTCTTGTTAAGCCACTACTGAACCACAGACAACGTCAGAGGAGTCTTACCTGGACTAAGGAGAAGAAGAACTGGACTGTTCCAGTGTCCAAAGTCCGCTTTTCAGATGAGAGCAAGTTTTGTATATCATTTGGAAACCAAGGTCCTAGAGTCTGGAGGAAGGGTGGAGAAGCTCATAGCCCAAGTTGCTTGAAGTCCAGTGTTAAAGTTTCCACAGTCTGTGATGATTTGGGGTGCAATGTCATCTGCTGGTGTTGGTCCATTGTGTTTTTTGAAAACCATTGTCACTGCACCCGTTTACCAAGAAAATTTTGGAGCACTTTGTGCTTCCTTCTGCTGACCAGATGATTGAAGATGCTGATTTCATTTTCCAGCAGATTTGGCACCTGCCCACACTGCCAAAAAGCACCAAAAGTTGGTTAAATGACCATGGTGTTGGTGTGCTTGACTGGCCAGCAAACTCACCAGACCTGAACCCCATAGATTCTCAAGAGGAAAATGAGAAACAAGAGACCAAAAAATGCAGATGAGCTGAAGGACACTGTCAAAGAAACCTGGGCTTCCATACCACCTCAGCAGTGCCACAAACTGATCACCTCCATGCCACACCGAATTGAGGCAGTAATTAAAGAAAAGGAGCCCCTACCAAGTATTGAGTATTGAGTACATGTACAGTAAATTAACATATTTCCAGAAGGCCAACAATTCACTAAAAAAAAATTTTTTATTGGTCTTATGAAGTATTCTAATTTGTTGAGATAGTGAATTGGGGGGTTTTTGTTAAATGTGAGCCAAAACCATCACAATTAAAAGAACCAAAGACTTAAACTACTTTTCAGTCTGTGTGCATTGAATTTATTTAATAAACAAGTTTCACAATTTGAGTGAATTACTGAAATAAATGAACTTTTAAACGACATTCTAATTTATTGAGATGCACCGGTATTTGTATTATTACCAATTAGTTATTTATTTACCACAACATTTTTTGTATTGAATTAATTGTATAAAATATTATATTGCCCATAAAAATGAGGAACAAAATAAGACCTTTGGAAATTTAATATAAATAGTATTTTTCATTATATTATTATTGTAGTAGTAGTATAGTGTAGTAGTAGTAGGTAGTAATGTATATTTATTTGCTCATAAAGTAAAGAAATGGGAATAGACCTTTGAAATAATCATAAACGACAACTATATTTATTATTATTTATTGCCATAACATTAATGAACATAATACAACTTTGTAAGTCATAATAATAATAAGTAAATATATAATGATGATACATATTTATTTATTTATTTCCATAAAATTAATGTTACAATAATAAACCCTTTGAAGTAAATAATAATAAATAATCAAAGGATGATACAATATTATTTATTTATTGCCCATAAAATTAATGTAACATAATACACCTTTGTAAGTAATAATCTAGCTATATATCTATCTATCATCTATTATCTATCTAGCTATCTATCTATCATCTATCTATCTAACTATCTATCTATCTAATTTGTCCTAGATTCAAACCACTGTCCAACCCACAACCTCGGAACTGAAGGTTCAACATAATAAACACAGGTACAAGAAGAGGTTTCAGTTATGGAGTCCAATGGCAGGTAGTAGACCAGCGTCCATTTTACAAACTCTGCTTCACTCACTATTGTCTAATCAATCAGATGCCAATCCAATTAATGCAGTTCCTGTGCAGTAGAGCATCTCATAATGGCCAGTAGTAAAGGGGGCCACAATGTTCCAGGTTAATCTGTGACAGCGAAGCTAAAGTATACTCTTTCATAATCCTTTTTGTGATAACTCACTGCCACGTAGCTTAACAAACAATAAGGACAGCAGATGGCATTTAAAATGTCATTCAGAAATATTACAGACTCCTCCAGTCTATGCAAAACCACAATGTACTTCCTGACCACTAATACATGCGTGGGACCATTAACTACAGAAGTTTACGGTACAGACAGGGACAGATTTGCAGCAGTTGATGTATTTTACGCCATCATTGTTGTCGAGCACTTGAATAAATCATGTAAATGCAGCTGAAATAACTGCTTTGGTTTCATAAATCTCTCTGTTAATTATAGTCTTATGGAGCCGTTACTGTGTATTGCTTTCTGTGCTCAGGCATGGAATGTTAGGAAGCCATATTGAAATGCTTTACTGTCTACACAGGGAATGACAACTGTATGCAGTATGGCAGTCCGCACTGGCCGGATCATCCGTCACGCTCTCCCCAGGTGTAAAGAACATCCTATCTGTTGAGTATATGCTGTCACTGAGCGGCGTTTATTAATAAACAGAGGGCTGGGGGGCTATTTTTTACCAGCGCTCTCGATCCAGCAGCCCACTGATGTCTCTCAGTCAATGTCCATCCACACAGCCGCATCCACGGCATATCAGCTGATTTATCGCACAGGAAGTACAGGCATGGAGATATGCCAATGAACCCCCATGATAGTCGCTTCTTATCCTGGCTCAGTAAGTCAGGGACACTCTTTAAATCACACAAGTCAATCGACGAACCAGTGTGTGGGTCATGGGAAGGTTTGACTGCACAAAAAACAAGGTTGTGAACAATGCAGGGTATGGCTTTTTTATTGAATCCCATCAAAAACAGGTCAAGGCCATATTTTAACCCAAAATCAAAAGGAGTATTTTCCCCCTGTTCTAAAAAGGCCTTCATTTTCTTTAAGACCAAAATCTCATTCTCGTGGGAGAAATCCGCAGTTCTTAACTTGTTTATCCGAATTGTGAGATATAACTCACAAATTGCGAGTTATAAAGTCAGAAATTGTGAGAGCTAAACTCCAATTCTGAAAAAAAAGAAATAATTGTGAATATAATCACATTCGACTTTTTCCAGAATTGCATGATATAAACAAAATTGTCAGATATAAACTCAGAATTGTGAGAAAACCTTTACTTTCTCGCAATTCGGACTTATAAATGATCATGCCAATTCTGAGAAAAAAGTCAGAATTGATAGTAAACTCGCACTGCGAAAGAAAAAAAAGTCGAAGTGTCAGATAAAGTACAATGTAAAAAATTTTTTTTTGTCCAGTGGCGGAAACGGAATTAAGAGTTTTTTTTTTATATTTATTTATTATTTACTAATTTATATCATCATTATAATTTATGTTACTTATTTACATAAATGATTATTATTATATTATTTAAAGTATTTTTACTATTAATTGATATTTAACTGCCTGTTTGTGATAACAGAATCAAACCAAGCCCAACAAAAAAAAGCATGAATGCTATATAATATTAGGGGTGTAACGGTTCACAAAATCCACGCTTCGGTTCGATACGACACAGTGGTGGTAACGGTCGGTAAGTTTCGAGGGGGGGGGGGGGGGTAATGGTTAGCGATGGACATATTCTGTTTTAAACCATGAAGTCGAGCCAATGGATATCACACAAGCACGCGTTTGCACACTTTGCGCAAGAGTTATGCCAGTCAGCTATGCAGAAAGTGAAAGTAAATACGGAATGACGGCGCTTTCGGCATCTGACGCCACATATTCTCTCAAAGACGACGAGAGACGAATCTACTTCAACATATGCTGATAACGTTATAGCTGTCTTTCATTTATTCCCTAATATTTCTCTTGTGGCCGTAATAGTGAAAAAAAGAAAGAAACATATTTCGTGTTAAACAGGAAGTTTTTGAAAGCTTATTTTTTATTTTCATGGATTTTATTCTGACTTCAGTGTTACTATTTTAATTATAGACTTAATTCATTGTGGCATACCCGTTTTAAAAGATCTTTAAAAAATTTTAATTGCGGAGTTAAATAGCTAATTCTTGTCTCGCAGACATGTCAGTATGGTGGATAATTATTGCAGGGCAATTAATTAATTAATTAATTTTAATTTTAATTTAATAATAAAAGTAACTTCATAATAGGCCTAATAAATTAAGAATGTAACAGGCCTACATTAATTTGGAAATGCCAAATCCTCTTAATATTTCTAATAATTGATGTTTTTGACAATATCTCTGGATATCGTCGATACAAGATCATCGTCTTTAGACGCACCCCAGCAATGGGAGGTTATCGCGGGGCAGACAGCACTTTGCCTGTTACGTCGTTTGGGCTGCCTTGTTGAACATGGGGACACTGTCTGAGAACATTATATTTCACACACTTAAATCTCTTTTATTTTCCATATGTAATAGGATTAGTCCAACGAATCGCTCGGTTTGTAATGCGTACCGACGATTCAATATGAAAACGTAATCGTTAAACCCCTAATATATACACACACACACCGACACACACCACACTCACACACACACCACACAATGCATATGTATAGATATATATATCTATATACTACGAGAATTGGGGGGCCGGGGATTAGCTAAATGCATCATAAAAATCACATAATGCAAAAAAATGATAATGTCCTTAAAACAGTCTCTAATTTTTTCATCTCTTTTCTTTTCTTTGATTTTGAAGTGAAATAAGACCTTAAAATATTTTCTTTAGATTGGCCCTTAAACATATTTATAACAATGATGGCTGAGGGAAAAAAGATCTCATCACAATGCATAAAATCTAGTTTTTCCTGTGCCAAAGATTGCAAACTACAGCACTCAGGGGTGCAAGATTAAAAATAAATGTGATCAAGTTTACAGATTACAGCCTCAACATTAATTTTTATAGGCGATGTTTGAACTTATGCCCATTCAGCTCTTATCTGTTCACATTTACAAGTAATTAAGAGTTTCTGCATGACAACTACATCTGTGAAACAGGCACAAAATACATCATAAACACATTGCTGAGCTATTCATCAGTAAACAGAGCTCAAATCTATATTGATCGAAGCTAAGGCATTATTAGCCCTGCTGAGAGAGCGACTGTAATACAGGGTCACACCATAAGAGTCCAACTGCTTGTTTACTATTTATGCATTTATATGGATTTAATACACCAGTCTGCTCCAGGCCCTCTCCACACGCTCGCTGTATTACACCAAGAAATAAAGCTGCAGTGATTTAAGGTAGTGTGTTAACGCTACCGCAAATGCAATCAAAAGTAAGTGAAACGCCTCTCGTGCCGCGAGCTACAATAAGCACGTAACTTTGAGGCAGAGAGATTGAGAGGCTTTGCAATGAGTGGACAGATACCTTTTCTCTCTGCCATCTCATCCACTTTATCTTGATACACACCGAAGAAGTGTTAAATGCTTCCAAGATTCAATTTCTCTACTTTACGGTTACCATCCAGCACACAGACACCTTAAAATCTCATTTAGCACATACAGGGCCCATTTCTTCAGTCTATTACATTAGACAAGGCCTGAGCTTCTCCAAAGCGCTATTGCTCTCTCTCCGTCATCCTCTTGTACTCTTCCAGCAACCACAGTTTCCACAACAAAGGCCATAATTTCATCAGGGGTGATAAAAACTAAGCGAATCAAGTCGGCGGCTTGTTACTTAGCTTAATATCTGCCTGCATCGCGGCAATAAGGGAACAGCACTGCCTGTATTAGCTAGTGAAGACTCACAGGCCTTTTACACAAGCACTGAGAGTGTCTGGCGTGGCTTTATCTCTCTAAATATATCTCCTTTTCCTCTTGCCCTTCAGACAGACATCCTTTTTGAGGATGTACACCGTGAAGCCCAGCCTGACGTGATCGCTTTTAGGTTGGCTGCAGGGATAGAAACGCTGTTGCTCCGAATGAATTCATTCAGATGACGGGCAGATGACTGGGACGGCCAAACTTCACATGGGTATGAATAAATGAAAGCAATTAGTGGATTGGTTAAGTACCACATGGTGACAGAAGTAGGTACCCAAAAGCTACGGATCAAATCCTACAAATGCATATTCAATAAGCGCCTTTTCAGCACTAATTCGTCACTGCACGTATTTAGTAAAACCTGACAGTACTATTTAAACGCCAAAAGACGGTTTGCGCTGGTGCAAGATGTTAGTTAAAAGCGGCACTAGCATGGCACCTGAAGTGGAATATAGGAAATGAAACTGAAATATGTGTCACTTTATATTTTGTTATTTAGCAGATGCTTTTATACAAAGTTTTATCCAAAGTTTTTTACTTGAATAAAAAAAACAAGTTCTTACTAATATCACTGATTGAATACTATTTAGTTGAATATATACATGACGCATGCAAGCATATATATAGGAATATAGGACTTTTAAGTATTGCATTGAATAGGAGCTTTCATGGTCATGTCTGAGAAGAGCGTCTTCCTACAAAAAAAATACATTCCTTTAAGATTAGGTTTCTTCCTGTGTTGTAAGGCTATCTATCTCTCTTTCTCCCTGCTGTCACTGTTCTGTGAGCCAACGACACCTCCCTTTCTTTGTCTAAGCCTCCCCATTAATCTCTCCATCTTCACATCTGTCCATCTCCGCTAGTGTCTCAACCATTCATTCAGCCTGAGGTTCTGCAAAAGTTTGTTCTCTATAATAACGATCATTACGAGGTAATGATCATTTTGCAAAGAATAGAGACTTTTGTGTATACTCAGATGACAAATTTTGAATAAATTCCAGGGCAAGCATGAACATGTACAACATGTATTTTAAAGAGAAAGGCAGAATAGCTGTTTTTCAGCACGCTAGAACAACATTAAGCAAGCTCACCAAATAACTTGTTGAGTTAATCAACTGGACATGTCTGTTGCTCAAGACATTTCTGGGAGGCAAAACATCCTGAGCAACTGTGAGACACACATGCAGTTTACTACAATAAGTCTACTAGATATTCAACAATGATTTAGATAACCAACCACCTTCAAAGACAACAAAGTACTAAGGAACAAAAGGACTACAGTAACTGTTCCAAAACCTAGTAAGCTGCCTACCAGGACAGCATTTTAAGGGTCAGTCCCAATTGTACTGCTTCTTAATAATTGTTATAACTTTTCATGACAGACACAAGTGAAATAAAATAATTTATATTAATACTATATTACAAAATATTATATTCACACACTACGGTTCAAAAGTTTGTGGTTAGGAAGAATCTGTGTTTTTTTTTGTAGGAAGTTTCTTGTGCAAAATATAGTAAAACAGTATTATTGTGAAATATTATGATTTAAAATAACTTTTTTTTATTTTAATGTATTTTAAAATTTAATTTATTCTTGTGATGGCACAGCTGAATTTTCAGCAGCTATTACGCCATTCTTCAGTCACATGCTCCTTCAGAAATCATTCTAATATACTGTTTTGCTGCTCAAGAAACATTTATTATTAATTTTGAAAACAGTTGTGCTGCTTATTTTTGGTGGAATATTATTTTCTTAAAAAAATAAAAATAACTTACTGAGCCCAGAATTTTGAACAGTATTAATATAATAAATAATATATGTATATATGTTCACTCAACACCAAAAAGTAAATTTAAATACTTTTACATTACATTTATAAATAACTACATAATGAACTACTGAACCCAACAGTTGAGGAGTCCATGTAAAGTTAAAATAAAGTTAATGTTATACAACTTTATTTTAATTTGAGCATTTTAATGAAGATATATGTCAATATAAATACATTTAATAATTGTACGACTTTGATTGGGGAAAGTTGTGGTCCAAGTATACTGTGCGCTTCATGTGAGGAGCAATATTCGTGCATCAAGCACGATTTGTTGCCTATGATGAGTGTTCCAAATTGATCACTTTGAGGTTCATATTTTAGTTAGATGGCATCTATGTAAGCTGTAGACAGCAAGGCAGCTCACTAGGTTGTGGCACAGACCATTGTGTTTGTAATACTAACCCAAGTCTATAAGGATGGCATGCTGTTGGGATGTGAGCTGCTTCAGAAGCTCTTTGTAAGGAGTCTCATTGTTAGGAGGTTTG